>JAAQRG010296708.1:0-10327 GCA_011634625.1 Babylonia areolata
ACACGAACACACACAGAGAAACATACACTCACTTAACAAAGTACATACTCATACTGCAGCAGCCGAGCACTCCTCATACAATTTGTTTCAGTACTCAGCACATAGCAATCGTAATTTCCTGCTAAACATAGAACACTACATATTGTATGATATAACAACATATAACACAACAGAATGGGATAAAATGGAATGGAATAACACCATAGATGATTATGATAAATAAAACAAAAAAAGAAATGGACAAATCAATCAAACACTAACGAATGTTTCTTCACACACTTTGTTCAAAGGTGGTAAACCTGAGAGGCTGGGTTGTGAGGTATTCAGTGACCATCACACAAAGCAGAATTTGAGAACTGTTTTTGGAAGTGACAGTGGAAGTCTCAGAACAGACCCAAAAAGATATTAAAAGGCATTGTCACGGACGACGTTGTGTCTACAGACTTTATTTGTTTCGGTTTGGGATGACGATTCGAATCTCAGTGGTTCGTCGAGCTTCTTTCCACTGGTCACTTACGTTGAGTTTTCATTTCATTTCTCTTCTTTAGATTTCTTTGAGAGATGTTCGTACTTATTACGTCATGTCATCTTGAACACGTCATATCCGTATTAAATACGTCACGTCGCTTAGTAACATAGAAACAAATACATGGTCAGAGAAACAGACTGACAGACACAAACATACAGAGATAGACAGACAAACCAACAGACTGACAGAAACAAACAGGCAAGCATACTGACAGATCGAGACTGTGGCAGACAGATTGATAGACAGAAAGACAGACTAACAAACTGACAAACACACGGCACTCACAACTCACATTCAGCAACAGTCTGGTTTCGTTCATTCATGCCTGTGAGCGCGCTATGCAGCGGCAGTTGCCACGGTGACAGAGGGTGGTGTACCGCGGTACAACCTCCTCACCTTCCCACCCCTCTCCACCACCGGCGTCACGTAATGGGAGGTCTGGTTTAATAAGTAAACAAAGTAAATAAACAAATAAATAAACCCAGACAAATGCAGGGTTCGTGTCCAGTCAGTCCCCGTAATGCACGCTACTGGCACGGCAGCACGTCTTGACTGAAAAAAATGGTCCCCCCTCTATATACCCCCCCTCCCAAAAAGTTAGATGATAACAACAACAGCAATAATGAAAACAACAACAACAACAACAACACTATTACCGCTGCTGCTGATAATGCTTATGATAATTATGATAATCGGAACTGTAATGCAGGGTTCTTTTTAGTAAGGGCCGCTCCACCAAACGCCACTTTATTGTCTTAGTTAACTTTAATGCTGAGTCGGAGGTATAATAAACCCAGACAAAATTAATGCAGTTTTATGTTAAATCATGGGTGGATCCCCCCCCACCCAAATGCCATTGTCCGTCAAATTTAAACAAAATAATCAACAGAACTCCGAAGTCAGTCAGTACTGACCGGCCGAACTTGAATGAGGATAACACACCGCCTGAGTGATGATTGATGCTTTCTCGTGTGGATTAGTCTACTTACGTGTCTTTTCAAAAGGCATACTCTGAAAAATTAACCGAAAATGACCCGTCAAACTTCGAAGTGAGTTGTTAGCTGGTGCAATTTTTTTTTTTTTTTTTTTTTTTAGATCCTTCGGCTCTTCTTTGTCGTCTGCTCGATGGAAGGGAAGCAACTGGTGATGAATCCATCAGGAACAGACAATCTGATTGGTTGTTGTGGTAATTGACGTTCTTCGTTGTAATCAAACCAGCCGTGTCTTTTTTTTCTTCTCTCTCTCTCACACACACACACACACATACACACACACACACATACGCACACATATACATTCAGAGAGAGAGAGAGAGTAATACTTCTCACACAAAGAGAAACTAGGCAGAAGTTATAGACTTTAATGAAGTCATAGTATATTACTGATATACACTGGAAGTGAAGTCATGCCAATTTAAACTTCCGGTCCGAAATAACAACCACAGGAGTGTAAAACAAGATCATTTTAAATTGTCATATTTCGGCGTACCTAAAAAACAACAACAAAACAAAACATTTTCCCCCATTCTTTTCGAGTTTTTTTGTTTGTTTTTTGGTGTGTTTTTGTTGTTGTTGTTTTGGGGTTTTTTGTTTTGCTTTTCGAGGTTCATATATTAAGAGCACCACACCACATTGTCATAACATTTAAAGTAAACATTCATTTGAAAATATCCAGGCTGACATACTTACAAAAAACGCATAGTTTGTCAGAAAATGTATAGTATTGTAATAATAAAAGAGGACAGAATATCTCATGATTTCATCCGTGACTGGGCATACCATATTCTACCGACACATGCATTTACGAATATGCATAAAATATCGATACAAATTAACATGCATTAAATGAATAAATTAAGACACGAACTTCAGCCATAGAAGCGTCAAGCATTCGAAGAAGCAGAAAGTTAATTCATGCAAATGTGGAGGAAGGAGGAATTTTCTTTTTGTCACCGACGTCACACGTATTGACGATTTTAGACACATGGTGACGATTTTAGACACATGGTAACGACTGACGACACATGGTGACGATTGACAACACATGGTGACGATTGACGACACATGGTGATGACTGACGACACATGGTGACGATTTTAGACACATGGTAACGACTGACGACACATGGTGACGATTGACGACACATGGTGACGATTGACGACACATGGTGACGATTTTAGACACATGGTAACGACTGACGACACATGGTGACGATTGACAACACATGGTGACGATTGACGACACATGGTGATGACTGGCGACACATGGTGAAGATTGACGACACATGGTGATGACTGACGACACATGGTGACGATTGACGACACATGGTGATGACTGACGACACATGGTGACGATTGACGACACATGGTGACGATTTTAGACACATGGTAACGACTGACGACACATGGTGACGATTGACGACACATGGTGACGAGTTTAGACACATGGTGACGATTTTAGACATATGGTAACGACTGACGACACATGGTGACGATTGACGACACATGGTGACGATTTTAGACATATGGTAACGACTGACGACACATGGTGACGATTGACGACACATGGTGACGATTGACAACACACGGTGACGATTGACGACACATGCAAATGAATGATGTCTGTCCTGCCCATGCTGTCTCAATTTCATGACACCCATGTACCATTGTGTATGTGCACGTCACCCCACAAGGTGTAGGCACCGTGGTAGAATCGGTCAGACGTTGGACTTGTGATCCAGCGTTCACCAGTGATCAGGGTTCGAGGCCCCGTTTCAGTATAGTGTTGTATCTTAGGAAAAGCACTCTATTCCGATTATCCTCACTCCACCCAGATGTGAATGGGGACCTGACTTCAGATAGGAAAGGTAAAAACGGAGGAAGGTGGCAGAATGGTTAAGACGCACATCTGCCAATACAGAAAGTCCGTGAGGGTCTGGGTTCGTATCCCGCTCTCGCCCTTTTTCACAAATTTGACTGGAAAATCTAACTATGCGGCTAGTCATTCGGCTAGTCATAAACCGAGTTCCCGTGTGCAGCACGCATTTAGCGCACTGAAAAAGAACCCATGGCGACGAGAGCGTCAGTTGTCCTCTAGCAAAATTCTGTAGCAGAAAACCACTCCGATAGGTACACAAGTACTCGTGCATGCACTCAAGGCCTGACTAAGCGCGTTGGGTTATGCTGCTGGTCAGGCATTTGTTTAGCAGAAGTGGTGTAGCGTGTATGAATTTGCCCAAACGCAGTGACGCCTCCTTAAAGAAATTGAAACTGAAACTGAAAACTAAAACGGAGGAAGGATGAGGACTGGGCCCCGCCTTCCTATGCCGAGAACTATGCACAGTGAATGGGAATCCACTACCCTGATGGCCGGAAAAGGAAACGGGACCTTTAACCTTCATCTATTTTTATCATCCCACCAGCTAATCGTGGAGTGTGGCTGACGTTTCTCTTAAAATGGAAGCGAAACAACTACAAACGTAAAAGAAATATATATATGAAAATAAATAAATATATATATATATATATATATATATATGTGTGTGTGTGTGTGTGTGTGTGTGTGTGTGTGTGTGTGTGTGTGTGTGTGTATGTGTGTAAAAGGAACCAATGCATCATGAAATTAGCATGGGAAATCAGATATCCGTCACTCCCATTTGAGTATTTGACAAACGATTTCAAATAACTTTAGTGGTATGATTATGGGTGTAAGTCTCATAATGAGACGATGAATCGAGGTTCGGAATAAAAATTGTAATTAATACAAGTGTTACAGTTTTGAAACTAGTAACGCTGCTGCTGCTGCCGTTGGTCAAATAGGGCGATGAAGCTATAGGTAATGAATAACACTGAACTGGTATGACCATGTATACAAATCATGGTGATAGTTGACTATAGGTGATCAATAACACTGAACTGGTATGACCATGTATACAAATCATGGTGATAGTTGACTACAGGTGATCAATAACACTGAACTGGTATGACCATGTATACAAATCATGGTGATAGTTGACTATAGGTGATCAATAACACTGAATTGGTATGACCATGTATACAAATCATGGTGATAGTTGACTATAGGTGATCAATAACACTGAATTGGTATGACCATGTATACAAATCATGGTGATAGTTAACTATAGGTGATCAATAACACTGAATTGGTATGACCATGTATACAAATCATGGTGATAGTTAACTATAGGTGATCAATAACACTGAATTGGTATGACCATGTATACAAATCATGGTGATAGTTGACTATAGGTGATCAATAACACTGAATTGGTATAACCATGTATACAAATCATGGTGATAGTTGACTATAGGTGATCAATAACACTGAATTGGTATAACCATGTATACAAATCATGGTGATAGTTGACTATAGGTGATCAATAACACTGAATTGGTATAACCATGTATACAAATCATGGTGATAGTTGACTATAGGTGATCAATAACACTGAATTGGTATAACCATGTATACAAATCATGGTGATAGTTGACTATAGGTGATCAATAACACTGAATTGGTATAACCATGTATACAAATCATGGTGATAGTTGACTATAGGTGATCAATAACACTGAATTGGTATAACCATGTATACAAATCATGGTGATAGTTGACTATAGGTGATCAATAACACTGAATTGGTATAACCATGTATACAAATCATGGTGATAGTTGACTATAGGTGATCAATAACACTGAATTGGTATAACCATGTATACAAATCATGGTGATAGTTGACTATAGGTGATCAAAAGCACTGAACTGGTATATACAAATGATGGTGAAAGTTGAGCATCTTTGTAAGTCTGATAATGAAAGGGGCAATGAAGGTACTGATGGCAATAATCGAACTTGTAACTGGGAAGTTATTGATGGCAACAGCTTACTTGGTATGAATGTAAATGAATTATCGAAACTAACTAAGTGAATAATGGTAACATGGTAATGGGTGTATTGAAGATGAAGATTGAACAAGCTACAAGATTCGAATACTATACTAGGTCACGATGGTTTTCATGTTCTACAGACTGGTCCAATGTGCGATGAGCAAATATTGTACAATACCATAAGAGAGAGACCGAGAGACAGAGACAGAGAGACGGGGTTGGAGGGGGGGCTTGAGGGGGGGGGCGACAGGAGAGAAGGGGGGAGGGTCAAGGGGTGGGGGGTGGGGGGTGTGAGAGAGCGAATGGAGTGTAGGTTGGGGGGGTGTTGGTTTTGGACGAAAACACTGGTACTTGTCCTTTCCCTGTTTGGCCACATCCAGGTGAATGCCATATAACAACAACCAACCAGAGAGGCAACGAATAAAATCGCTGATTTGGCTTCTGACATATTCATGAAGAGAAGACAGAATTAGAGTTAACTTGAATGGGAAGATAGCGCTCAGATCATAGGATCAAATACTGTCATCATTGTTTTGTTTTGTTGTTTAATTTAAAGGACCAAGGGTGGGTGAGTGTATGGTAGGGCAAGGTTAGGAAGGGTGAAAGAAGGATACAGGGGGGAAGGGGTGTGGAGGGCGTGGAGAAAGGGGTGGGGGGGGAAGCTATTATAAACCAATGTCGGCAAGAATATCTCTAGAGGCAAGGTGTGTAGAGTTGCTGGTGGTGTTTCATTTACAATAGTTACTTGTGTGGGTTCGAATCCCGCTCTCGTCCTTTCTCCGAAGTTTGACTGGAAAATCAAACTGAGCGTCTAGTCTTTCGGATAAGACGATGAACCGAGGTCCCGTGTGCAGCACGCACTTGGCAACGAATGTGTTGTCCTCTGGCAAAATTATGTAAAAAGAAATCCACTCTGATAGGTACACAAATATATAATCATGCACTCAAGGCCTGACAAGCGCGTTGGGTTATGCTCCTGTCAAGCATCTGCCAAGCAGATGTGGTGTAGTGTATAGGGATTTGTCCGAACGCAGTGACGCCTCCTTGAGAAACTGAAAACTGAAACTGAAAAAAAAACAACTTGATAAACGATGAACTGATGAAGACAAAGCAGTAAATAATTATACAACTTCGTCCATCCACCAGTATCATCGGCCCATTAACTCTCTCCATACGAACGGCGAAAGAGACGACGTTGACAGTATTTCACCCCAATTACCACCACCAAAATATTGCAAGTGGAAGGCTCTTATACTGAAGAGGTGAATGTTGACAAATAATACCACAATTCTGACGACGGAAGCTAAAGGCTGGGTCATTCAGACACCCACTGGACATCCGATGGGTCTGTGTAGAGGAGAAGAGAGGACTGGCCATATTGAATGAGTTAACTCCTTCACCGCTAAGTTTCTGTGTGAAAAACACTCCCCAGCGCCAAATAATTTAGATGCGATGCTCTCAGTCACAGGCTTCGGTTCAAGTCAAAACAATCTAATGGACTTGTTCACTTCAAACTCAGTCAGGATAGTTATTGTTCTATTGCTGGGAAACTGACTGCAGCTGTCAAGCTTTGTTACAATGTGATAAATGGTCTTGTTAACATAACCCTTGTTTTCGAGTAAAGTCGCCTGCAGTCTAGTCAACTTAAGTTGCCTTTGGCGGTGAAAGAGTTAAAATGGCTCCGACTTAATGCGCAAACTCCCAAAGATTTCATTTTTTGAAATGTTCAATGGCGCGTAGCACGCCTTCGTCTTGGAATTAGGCAGTGATCGTTTGATCATGTCTACACTGCCGTTGTATGCCATCATCGGTGGGGGGGTGCAAGGTGGGTGGACTCATTCACGTTAAGCCTGAGCCACTTTCACCTCCTCCCGTTCCCCGCCCATAGGAAGGAGCGGGATGGCCTCAGCGTTGCCCGAAGGACCTGCCGGAGATGGGAGAACAGCAGCACCACCACCAGCACCAGGAGGCGCCGGGGGAACAGTGGACACAACGGCAGGTACGGGCCCCGCGACAGAAGCAGAAGGACCGGGCATAGCCACTGTCCCTGGACGATGCGAAGACTTGAACACCATCCACAGGTGGTTCGTGAGGTCGGCGGCGGCCACGGGCCCACAGACATCCCCCGTGACAGCCACCAGCAGCCGCCCGTCCATGCCCAGCCCGTCCAGGAAGCGTCGCATCTCGCCGTGGTCCGTGTCCTCAGCGCCGCCGACCGCCAGGTACCGCTTGAGGTTGGCGTCCCGGAGTCCCGGGATGAGAAGTCTGCCCAGAGAGACCAGGATGTCCAGGAGACAGCACAACGTCAGCAGCAGGAAGAGATAGAAGAGGAAGGTGAAGGCCTTGCTGTACACCTGGTGTCACAGGAAAACAAACATCAACAACACCTCTGGGTTATGGTAATGACTGAGTGGAGTGATGGCCTAGAGATAACGCGTCCGCCTAGGAAGCAAGAGAACCTGAGCGCGCTGGTTCGATATTTTCTCCCCCTCCACTAGACCTTGAGTGGTGGTCTGGGCGCTAGGCATTCGGATGAGACGATAAACCGAGGTCCCGTGTGCAGCATGCACTTAGCGCGCGTAAAAGAACCCACGGCAACAAACGGGGTCCACTTCGATAGGAAAAACAAATAAAAAACTGCACGCAGGAAAGAGTACAAAAAAATGGGTGCCGCTGTAGTATAGCGACGGTCTCTCCCTGGGGAGAGGAGCCCGAATTTCACACAGAGAAATCTGTTGTGATAAAAAAAGAAATACAAATACAAATGCTACACGATGCCAGAGGGTAGTTACCATGACATGTATGACAGTCAGTAGTTACCATGACATGTATGACAGTCAGTAGTTACCATGATGTGTATGACAGTAGTTACCATGAATGTATGACAGTCAGTAGTTACCATGACATGTATGACAGTCAGTAGTTACCATGATGTGTATGACAGTCAGTAGTTACCATGATATGTATGACAGTCAGTAGTTACCATGATGTGTATGACAGTCAGTAGTTACCATGATATGTATGACAGTCAGTAGTTACCATGACATGTATGACAGTCAGTAGTTACCATGATGTGTATGACAGTCAGTAGTTACCATGATGTGTATGACAGTCAGTAGTTAACATGATATGTATGACAGTCAGTAGTTCACATGATATGTATGACAGTCAGTAGTTAACATGATGTGTATGACAGTCAGTAGTTAACATGATATGTATGACAGTCAGTAGTTACCATGATGTGCATGACAGTCAGTAGTTACCATGATGTGTATGACAGTCAGTAGTTACCATGATATGGATGACAGTCAGTAGTTACCATGATGTGTATGGCAGTCAGTAGTTACCATGATGTGTATGAGAGTCAGTAGTTACCACGATGTGTATGACAGTCAATAGTTACCATGATGTGTATGGCAGTCAGTAGTTACCATGATGTGTATGGCAGTCAATAGTTACCACGATGTGTATGACAGTCAGTAGTTACCATGATATGTATGACAGTCAGTATTTACCATGATATGTATGACAGTCAATAGTTACCATGATATGTATGACAGTCAGTAGTTACCATGATATGTGTGACAGTCAGTAGTTACCATGATATGTATGACAGTAGTTACCATGGTGTGTATGACAGTCAGTTGTTACCATGATGTGTATGACAGTCAGTAGTTACCACAATATGTATGACAGTAGTTACCATGATGTGTATTACAGTCAGTAGTTACCATGATGTGTATGACAGTCAATAGTTACCATGATATGTATAATAGTTACCATGATATGTATGACAGTCAGTCGTGACCCACAATGACCATCAGAGCAGCACAGGAGGCAACTGTTGTCCCAACTACCTGGGCTAGAATTCGATGATGGTGGAGAATGTCTTGCCCAAGTTACATCCAAATCGTTCGACAAAGGTTTTGGGACAGTCAGCGTTTGGATGGCTCCCAATGGTTGGTGTGTGTGTGTGTGTGTGTGTGTGTGTGTGTGTGTGTGTGTGTGTGTGTCTTTATTCTTTTTCGGTTGTTGTTTTTTTTTGTGTGTGTTTTTGTTTTTTTTGTGTGTGTTTTTTGTTGTTGTTTGTTTGTTTGTTTTTTTAGCCCATGGGATATAAACTGGCCTGGGTACACCCCGGGTGTTAAGTGGCCTTGTTAATTTATATCCAACGCTCGGCTTTTATCACAGATTGACAAAAAACACAACAGCAAAGAGAGAGCTGTATGATCAATGGCTTTTTCCGCTGCAAATGGAAGTCATTTACAGCCGAGTCATTTGTGAAGGACTATGACTCTCAAACTAGGAGGCAAAACTGCACTTGCTCTTAGTGCTGCAGCCTTGGGGGCTAGTTGGCCTTTGGGAACCATCCCTACGCCGACTGTCCCAAAACCCTCCTCTCATCCGAGAAAGTGGGGATGTAACTTGGGCAAAGACGATCTCCACTGTTTTCGAATTCCAGTCCAGAAAATCGGGAATCTTGCTACCTCGTCTAATGTCCTGATGGTCATGGCGGAACACGACTGACAATCATACATACATTTTGTTTTTTGCTTTTGAATGTTAACTTCTTTGGTTTATGATTCAATGCCACTATTGAAAAGAATCAAACTTTGGTTCAGTTAATGAGTCTTCCCTGTGTAAAACTCAACGGCTTAGTTGCATATATTGATTTAACTCATGAAGTTCTGTCTGATAACATCCATGACAGTGACTTGTGTAGAGTGAGTGAGCCCCTTTGTTATCTTAAAGAATCATTCCCTGAAGTAGTTACACAGCTGACGCACAGAACCACATCTAAGAATTTCGAAAGGGTTTTTATTTTTCATCTATTCTTCTTCTTTTTTTCTTCTTTTTTTTCTTCTTCTTCATTTTTTTTTTTTTTTTTTTTT
>JAAQRG010296712.1:0-10360 GCA_011634625.1 Babylonia areolata
TAATTTTCCGCCAGCGTTAACACGACACCTTTCTTTAAATTTGAACAGATACCTGCGACTTCTTCTGCCAAAATCTAGATTTGTTGTTTCATTCTGAATCAAATGCGCATTAGTATCGATGTAAAACGCTATGTTATTCTGAGTTATCATGTCCTTTGTTCGAGCATATAGAAAGGCGCAAGTTCGCTTTGTTCTAATGTCCGAACTGACACATATTCGAATTCGATAATGTTTTTCAATTTAAAAAACAAAGTATATCCTCTTTCTTTTCGACAATTCTCATTGATGAAACTAGATGATGAAGGCATTTTGCAACGTTTTGTTTTTTATCTCCATGGAGCAATTTAAAAGGGTGATAGACAGACTTATTGTTATTCAGTTATTGTCCCGTGTTCACCATGGCCTTCAGTGAATAAATCATCTAAATATCAATCTTCTGAGTTTGAGCATGCGTTTGTCAGTCTGTCTGTCCCTTATTGTCTCTGTCTCCGTCATTCTATGTGTCTGTCATCTAAATCTGAACCTTTCTGAATCTGTCTGTTTGTCTGCCTGTCTCTCTAATTGTCTCTGTCTTTCTGTTATCTAAAGCTGTTTGTCCGTCTGTCTGTCTGTCTGTCTGTCTCTTGCTCTCTCTGATTGTCTCTGCCTCTTTCTGTCCGTCTGTCTCTCCTTACACATTTGACTGGAAGGTAAATGCGCATCCACAGGTTTGTCGCTCAGCCATACAGTCTCTCAGCCCATTGTTGAGTCCAAAACACACAAAACATGAACAAGGATAGACTAAAAGTTTGTTGTTGTTTTTTAAATACGATAAAGTAAAATATAATTAAAATAAAACAGAACGTCTTGATAAAGCCGATCACAAACGAGCAAAACAATCAACATATCATACCATCCATATGACCAACTCATCCGACGGGCAGAAGGACCAGAAAATAACAATATAACAGACACTTACAACAACACACCGGACTTCCACAACACAACAACAACAACAACAACAACAACAGCAACAATCAACCGCGCGGGCGGTCCTCGCCGACCGAGACTTCACTTCACTTGAATCGGAATCCGCCGACCACATCGATTTTTTTTTCTTTTCTATTCTGACGGCTCTCCGACCCCCCAAGACCCTACCCCCCTTTCTCTCTGTCTGTCTGTCTGTCTGTCTCTCTCTGTCTCTCTCTCTCTCTTTCCAGGGCGGCAGCAGCCCCGTTTGAAGACCAATAAATGCCACTTCCCATCCTCCTCCCCCCACAACACCCCGGCTCTGCCCGCGCGGCAACAGTTATTCCCCCTAATTTCCCACGAGTCATTTCAATGCCTTTTATGTACAACATGCTAATTGCATCATGCCATCTACGCAGACCCTTCAGGGGAAACAAACTGTCATGTTGGGTGGCTGTGTGACGGTGAGTTGCCTCCGGAGGGGGGCGCCAGGGTTCGAGTCTCCGGGGTACCTTCCAGGATGGGGAGTCCGACCTTTTCCTTTCCATCTTGAACAGCGCTTTGAAAAGAGAGAGAGAGAGAGACAGTGGGGGAGGGAGGGAGGGGGGTTCGGTTGTTTCATCACTGATTGCGGCCGGTTGGGTTCTAAAACTTTGGGTGGGGGGATTGGTGTATGAGTGTGGGTGGAGTGTGGGTGGGTCTGCCGCCTAGTTTCTGAATCAGCCTGGCAGCCTTTGTGGAGATAAGGAGAGGACGGGCGCCATGTTGACGTGGCCATTTGGGTTTTTGTTTGGTTTTGTTTTGTTTAGTTTTGCCTTTTGTGTTATTTCTCTGTCTTTGTTTTTGTTTTTTGTTTTTTTGTTTTCTTTTCAGTTCCAAAGGGGAATCCCTAAGGGTGCTTTATGGCGAAACGTTTTAATAGAGCATGCAGTTTGTTTTGTTTGTATCGTTTGCAATTTTCCTTAATGGATAGGCAATGCCCGCACGCACGCAAGCACGCAGTGCGTACACAACCCACAATAAGATGTTTTCATACATAGAGATACATGGATGTACGAACACACATACACATACGCACGCACGCACACACACACACACACACACTCTCTCTCTCTCTCTCACACACACATACACACACACACACACACACACACTCTCTCTCACACACACACACACACACACACACATACACACACACGTGTGTGTGTCACAATCTCATTAACTCGAACACACCCCTACACACACAAGAGAGAGAGAGAGAGAGAGAGAAGAACGAAGCACATTCACACATCTATGTCCCTACAGACAGAGATACACGGACAGACCGACAGACAGACCAACAGACAGACAGACTGAAACAGGCAGACTGTTAGGCAGACAGAAGGTGGAGGGGGGGGGGGGAGGGAGTGTCCGGATGGATATAGATTTGGCATCAAACCTCAAATTTGTGTTTCACCATCAGTCTGATGTGATTCAGTTATTCTCTCTCTCTCTCTCTCTCTCTCTCTCTCTCTCTCTCTCTCTCTCAAAAGCCACTTCGTGAAAGGAATATAATTATGCTTTGATATCTGTATTTATGCTTGTTTGCTTATGTTGTCTTATTGAGTTGCACAATATTCACGTTAACCCCTTGACTTGCAGCTGAGGCCTATAAATCATGTGAATAAACCATTTTTGACTCACTTGTGTAAACAAAGTGAGTCTATGTTTTAACCCGGTTTTCGGTTGTGTGTGTGTGTGTGTGTGTGTGTGTGTGTGTGTGTGTGTGTGTGTGTGTGTGTGTGTGTGTGTGTCCGTAGTAAACTTTAACATTGACATTTTCTCTGCAAATACTTTGTCAGTTGACACCAAATTTGGCATAAAAATAGGAAAAATTCAGTTCTTTCCAGTCATCTTGCTTAAAACAATATTGCACCTCTGGGATGGGCACAAAAAAATAAAAAGAAGCCTAATTATATGCAAACTGCAGTTACTGTTATATTTATATTTTTTGTATTCTCTAAACTTGGCACTTTGATCTGATATTCTGACACAACAACAAGAGCAGTCATTATTATCATTTTTTGTTCAAACAGGAACTTCTTTTGCAAAGCATGGAAGTTATATTTATTTTGCAAACGTTTTGGTGTAGATAGTAAAAAAAGGGAAATTAATCTGTAATTAATGCTAGGGCACTTAATTTGCTTTAAACTGATCTTTCTCATCTTAAACATTCCATTTGGAAATTATACTCAATACATAAAAAAAACTTGTGTGTTTTACTCTCAGTGTACAGGGCTTTCACTACGTTCATTCGCCCAAGTGGTCTTTTTCGGAAAATACTAAAATCAATACGACGAGTGGACTTTACAGATCTACTGGCTGAGCCCTGAAGGTCATGGGCAAAAATCAAATGCGTACACATATTTATACACATTCAAAGCGCGTGCTCATATTCTTCGCGAACGCGAACGACGCCATTTTGTTTCAAGTTGTTGACCTGCCCGTTCAATCCTATATTCAATGGACAATACACGATAACATGTGATGTAAAGTTGGAGAAGGAGACCGTTAAATATTTATTCAGAGAAAGATTTGTGAACGCCTCATCACTTACTGGATTATGCCTCAAACTGCCATAAAAATATCCACAGAATCAGTCGGAATTCACAGTTAAATATTGTAAACCATGCGAGTTAATACCCTTGAACTGATCACGATGAAACGTAAGAAGACATGGAGGTGAACACTTCATTTGACAACTTGCACAGCTCAACGTGAGCACGTGAAAACGGAGAGTTACGGCCCTGATGAGACACACAACCCTGACACGAATACCTTGACCTTCACAAAGAGACGTGTGAACAGAACTCCCCCCTTTTTTTTTTTTTTTTTTTTTAATACCTTTTTGACTCACTTGTGTAAACAAAGTGAGTCCGTGTTTTAACCCGGTGTTCGGTTGTCTGTGTGTGTGTGTGTCTGTGTCTGTGTCTGGGTCTGTGTGTCTGTGGGTCCGTGATAAACTTTAACATTGACATTTTCTCTGCAACTACTTTGTCAGTTGACACCAAATTTGGCATAAAAATAGGACAAATTCAGTTCTTTCCAGTCATCTTGTTTAAAACAATATTGCGCCTCTGGGATGGGCACAAAAAAATAAAGAATGAAGCCTAATTATATGCAAACTGCATTTACTGTTATATTTATATTTTTTGTATTCTCTAAACTTGGCACTTTGATCAGATATTCTGACCCAACAGCTAGAGCAGTCATTATTATCATTTTTTGTTCAAACAGGAACTTCTTTGGTAAGCATGGAAGTTTTATTTATTTTGCAAACGTTTTGGTGCAGATAGTAAAAAAGGGAAATTACTCTGTAATGCTAGGGGAGTTAATTTGCTTTAAACTGATCTTTCTCATCTTAAACATTACATTTTGAAATTATACTCAATACATAAAAAGCTTGGATTTTTTTTTTTTTTTTTTTTTAAAGTGTATCACAAGTGAGTCTTGAAGGCCTTGCCTCTCTTGTTCTTTGTGCTATGCACGTGGGAACTCTCCATCAGTTTGTTGTGTCAGTCTTCGTGTGAACAGTATATCAGTGGCTGCTTCAGCTCACTTCACACGTTTGCATCTAAACGCAATAGCAACGGCCACAACTTCACCTCAGACCGACCGACCTGAAACTCAACGGTGTTTCCGGCATGGTGCTTCACTATCGCCTGTGCAAATATCAAGGACTGGTACTGGCTATGACTTTGATTATCAGTTAATCAAAGGGAGCTCTGTTAAGTGTTCTGTTGAATAGTGTGTTTAAACTTGAATGTCATATCCTGCACACATATACTTTGGCATACTTTCTATGGAATCACACAATTAATCATCATTGTGCAACAGTTAATTTGATTAAAAAAAAAAAAAAAAGAAAAGAAAAAAAGCTGTATTTATAGTTATGTTTGTTTTGAGTTTCGGGACACTGAAGCAGAAGGCAGAAGCTGATAAGAATTTGCCAGAGTATGGCTGCTGTCGCTTGGAATACACATATATGGCTTTCTGTCGTACTCTGACATCGTACGATTCACTTCAACTGCTCCGTCTCACAACCACAGCCTTGTTGCACATATTCACCACCTTATTCAGTATATTCTTTTTTTTTTCTTTTTTTTTTTTTTTTACAGTAAGACCCACATACCAGCATAAAAAAGTTAAAGCAGTCTCAATAGCTTGAGTTTTCTGCAGACAATAAATGCGAGACTGGCTTGTGTGTGTGTAGTGTGTGTGTGTGTGTGTGTGTGTGCGTGAAATTTGTATCAGAAGTAAGATTCGGCTTATGATCAACCATGTTCCTGTAGAATTTATCTTCGAGTACTTTTTCAACCTTTATATCACTGAAATAGTTGTGTTCGGAAAAAAAAAAAAGATATCACAAAAAAAAAAAAAAAAGAAAGAAAAAAAAGTGAGTTAAGCTACGTGCCAACTATGGGTTATGGCGTAAAATAAGTAAGACGAAAGGCCACGGAGTGGGAAATATTGTGTCAGGAATTATTCTATTTCATATTTTTGGCACCTCGCGACATTTACGCTTTTTCGTTTGTTTGTTTGCTTTGTATTTGCTTTTTTGTTTGTTTGTTGTTTTTTCATATGTTGTCATGTTTTTCTCTGGCTGAGGGATCCGAAAGTTTGAAGACTGCTGATCGTTGCCCAACCACACTTTATTGTAGTCTGTGACGCAAAAATTGTGGACTGTGGTAGAGATGGAAAGGAGGGGGGGGGGGGATTTTTACGTCATCTATTAATTACGTCATTGCTTCGGTCCCTAACGTGAAAGTCGTGAACTCGGCGTAATATGGCGATCCTCGACGTTTTTTTTGAACCGGTGACAAGAGTGATAACTAGCGTATTCAGATGTTATGGGGAGTTTGTTGGCAAACACCCTCTTCCTTTCATTATATTTCCAATTATCGTCTTCGGTGGTATGGGAGCAGGTCTGGTGAAATTGGAACATGAAAGCGACCTGGAGAAGGTTTACTTCCCCAAGCACAGCCGTGCCATGGACGATCGTCAGTACGTTAGGGACACTTTTCCTGACTTGGATAAGGTCTCCTTCAATTCCTTTTCTCAGAGCGACAAAGAGAAAGCCGTGAATCTCTTCTTCAGAACCATCGGAGGACAGAGCATTTTTTACTCCAAAGTCCAGTCCGAAGTGAAAGAGATTTTTGGAGGAGTCATGTCCCTCAGCAGCTCTGGCAAGACATACAGTGACATATGTGCTAAAATGAATGGCACTTGTGTCGTTGATGGACAGTATGTCTTTAGTCCACGTTTCAATCAAGCTGTAGCTCACAAGGTAGTCACGTACCCAGTCTGGAATAAGATTATTCTGTTTACCGCAATATCTGGTGTGACTCTAGACGAGGGAAAACTGGTCTCTGCCACAGTTCTCAAACTCTCCTTCAAGCTGGCAGAGGATGCCACTGACTGGAAGAAGAAGTTTCTTGAATACGCTGAAAGCCTTGACCCGACCACTGTTGAAGTAGCTTACGAGAGTCCAGAGTCCCTCAGTGATGAACTGGACAAAAGCACCAAAGGGGACATCGTCTTCTTCTCACTGACCATGACCGTGTGCTGTACCTATGCTTCCCTGGTCACTTCGGGGGGCAATCCAGTGTCCACTCGGAGCATGCTGGCCTTTGGCGGCATCCTGGCTGCAGGTCTGGGCATTGTGGGATCCATGGGTCTGCTCAGTGCCTGTGGAGTCAAGTTCGTTAACATCGTCGGCGTCATCCCTTTTCTGATTATTGGCATTGGTGTGGACGATATGTTTCTGATGATGTCCTCATGGAGTGAGCATCTTCCCAGCGATCCCACTGAGCAGAATGCGGATCACATTCCTCTGATTATGTCCAGAACCATGGCTAGTGCTGGCATTGGCATCACAATCACCTCTATTACCGACTTCTTGGCTTTTGTCATTGGCACCGTGTCCGTTTTCATGAGTGTCACTAACTTCTCTCTGTATGCTGGTGTTGGGGTTCTGTTCTGTTACCTGTCAAACGTGACTCTCTTCTGTGGCTGCCTGGTCTTCCATGGTCGTCGGGTGTATGCCTCGCGCCATACTCTCACTTGCCAAGTCTCCAAACCACGAGAGCAACTCCGGCAAGAGGGGAAATCATTTTTCAATGCTTTACTCTGTGGTGGCTCGCCACCGACGAAAGAACGGGATGACGAAAGTCCGTGCGAAAAATTCCCCAGCAAAATTCTACCTCTCTTGTTCAAAAACAATATTGTCAGCATCATCATCATTGTCCTCTTCTTGGGATATTTGGCCGTTTCTATCTATGGAACCATAAATCTGCAACAAGGTTTGATCCTCAAGGACCTGGTATTAGACACCTCCTACTATCACAAGTTCCTGATCCTGAAAGATAGATACTTTCCTACAAGAATACCTGTTGGTTTATACGTAAAAGAAATGGATGATTACATTGGAAACAATGGGGATTTGTACCTAAGCTTGCTACAACAAGTCAAAGATGATGACGGTATGGACCCGAGTATTGAGAGATGCTGGTTTACGAGCTTTAGAGCCACACAACTGTTTAACTCAAGCACCCCAGAGACATTCATCCAAAGTGTGCAGATGTTTTTGACCAAGAAGCCTGAATTCAAATCCGACGTTGTGGTGGACAGTCACAATAGTACAATCATTGCTTCACGCTGTTTCGTGTTCTCTAAAGCTAACAGTGATCAGTATGATAATGCAGAACTGATGGCCAGAATGCGTGATCTGGCTGATGACTCTCCCTTGCCAGTCTTTGCCTATCACTGGGCTTTCGTGGCCTTTGAACAGTTCGTTGCTGTGCTGCCCGCTACCCTGCAGCTTGTTGGGTGTGCTCTGGGGGTCATGACCGTGGTGACTTTCGTCTTCCTGCCACACGTCCTGATGGTTCTGCTGGTGGTACTCACCATCATCATGATCTTGGTGGGCATCTTTGGCTTCCTATACTACTGGGACCTGACCTTGTCCTCTATCACCATGATCCACCTGGTTATGAGTGTCGGCTTCTCTGTGGACTTCTCGGCCCACGTGTGTACTGCTTACCTCCTGTCCCACGCTGTCCGTCGCCAGGACCGAGCCCGTGACGCCATCCGCCATGCTGCCGGCCCCATCCTGAACGGGGCCACCTCCACCATGCTGGGGGTGCTGTTCCTACTGGCGTCTTCCTCCTTCATCTTCCAGTCCTTCTTCAAAGTCATGTTCCTTGTTATCCTCTTTGGTCTGCTCCATGCTGTCTTCTTTCTCCCTGCTGTCCTGTCACTGATCGGACCAGAAAACAGAGAACAAAACACTGAACCACAGACAGGGGGCTCTGTGGAAAGTAGCGCCGTAGAAAAGTACACAGTGGAAAGTAACACTGCGCAAAGTAGCCCTGTGATAGATAGCACTGCGCAAAGTAGCACTGAGAGAAGTAACACTGCGCAAAGTAGCCCTGTGATAGATAGCACTGCGCAAAGTAGCACTGAGAGAAGTAACACTGCGCAAAGTAGCACTGTGCTAAGTAACACTGCGCAAAGTAGCACTACGGTCGATAACACTGTGCAAAGTAACACTGTAGAAAATACCACTCAGGAAAGTAGCTCCAGTGAAAGTAGCTCGGAGATCTCGGTTGACGGCAGGAGCTCGCACTGAAATGTTGATTACTCATAATTTGGTTTCCGAATCTGTGGAGGCTGCTTTAGGCATTCAGTCAACAAGCCACTGAACAATCAGTCTGAAGCAATTTATGGTGAACTGTGTTGAAAACATTTGGGTAGAAACAATGCTTTATATAAATATTCACTGCAACATTGCACCATACTCACTCCCAGGAACAACTATGGTGTGTGGAATACATTACGCTGATCTATAACGGAAGATCTATACGGGTGTTTTCAATCTCAAAGTTTGCGTTCACGTTCCCGTTCTTTTAACTTCTGTGTCGCCATAAGTCAACAGAACCACCAGATATATATATATATATATATATATATATATATATATATATATATATATGTGTGTGTGTGTGTGTGTGTGTGTGTGTGTGTGTGTGTGTGTGTGTAGCCGTGTACCGAGTGGTTATTCAAGAGTACGGTACAAAAGAATTAACTAAATGATGATGTACTGTATTAAAGGATAGACAAGATCCCGCGCACGGGCCAGGAACATATAGAGGCCAGTCACAAATGGGTTTTTCTATTGTTTTATTTACAATAGTTATGAGAACATAAGAAGAGAAGAGATAAGAAGAGAAGGCCTAAGAGAAGACTAAGAAGAGAAGCCTTTAGAGAAAAGAAGACAGGGCAGCGATATCTGAAATGAAAACAAAATTACTGCATGAACAGGAATGATGTGAAAGACAATATTTGAAGCACTGCTTTAGCTTAGCAAGAATAAAACAATAAACAAACAACATGAGTATTAGCATCATGATTGTTCATTCTTGCAGTGTCACTGTTCTGGCTGTTAAATGTTTTCATTTCAGATAACGCTGCGCTGTCTTCTTTTCTCTTAGGTCTCTATACATATATTATTCTGGTGGTTCTGTTGACTTATGGCGACACAGAAGTCACAAGAACGGGAACGTGAACGCAAACTTTGAGATTGAAAACACCCGTATAGATCTTCCGTTGTAGATCAGCATAATGTATTCC
This sequence comes from Babylonia areolata, assembly GCA_011634625.1. NCBI lineage: Eukaryota > Metazoa > Mollusca > Gastropoda > Neogastropoda > Buccinidae > Babylonia > Babylonia areolata. The sequence continues at coordinate 9,619 of JAAQRG010296712.1, forward strand.
ACACACCGTAGTTGTTTCTGGGAGTGAGTATGGTGCAATGTTGCAGTGAATATTTATATAAATGTCGCCTTAAGTTTGTTTTCGAGGGCTGGATGAAAAAAAAAAGAGCATGTATGCTTAATCTGTTACCCTCAGAAAATGAAAATCATTCATTCATTCATTCATTCTCTTCCTATCTATCTATCTATCTATCTCTCCTTCTCTCTCCGTGTGTCTCTCTGTGTCTCTTCTTTCTTTGTCCGTTTCCCTCTGTCTGTCTGTCTGTCTGTCTCTGTAAGTTTCCTCTTTAAATCTCTCAAGTTGTCTGTCTGTGGGCCGGTTTGCTTCCTCCATCTTTGTGTGTGTGTGTGTGTGTGTGTGTGTGTGTGTGTGTGTGCGTGCGTGCGTGTGTGCGTGCGTGTGTGTATGCGTGTGTGTGTATGTGTGTGTGCGTGTGTGTGTGTGTGTGTGTGTGTGTGTGTGTGCCCCCTCTGGATTTAAACCTTCATTCAATTTCATGTCACTGAACACCATTTTAGCTGAATTAAATTAGTTGATTTTATTTAGTTATGCTTTATGTATTGTTAGGTTTTGTACAGAATGTTCTTGCTTTGTTTCTTGCTGATTTTTGTCTTCCTTTGTTTTGGAGGGTTATATTTCTTTGCCGATTTGATTTTTTGTTTTGTTTGATAGCTGTTCATATCAGTTAGATGTCAATTTCATAGGATTTTTCTTTCGGGGAAATCTGCACTGTATACGACAC
>JAAQRG010296715.1:5000-10354 GCA_011634625.1 Babylonia areolata
GAAAAAAACTGACAAGCTTCCGTTTCCGAGTGTAACAGGAACATTTCAATCAGAGAGTTTGCGTTCACAAAGTGCGACTGGTGAGTCACAAAAGAGGGGGTTTAGGGGGGAGGGGGGAGGAGGAGAAACACAAGAGGAAGAAAATGGTTGTGCGACCAAGGACAATGGAATCAATGGACTGTTTGAAACCACAGTAGGCGAGGTCCATACACCAATGTTCTTTTGTTGTTGTTTTTTCCTGGTCTTGAGTGACTGCGGAAACACGTTGACATCGTCAAACAGGAAAGACTAATTTATTTGCACTTGTGTTTCGTGGAGGTAACTTGAGAAATGTAATCGACGTTTACATCATTTTGATTTCGTCTGTGATATTTTATGTGGAGTGATGGCCAAGAGGTAACGCGTCCGCCTAGGAAGCGAGAGAATCTGAGCGCACAGGTTCGAATACCGGCACAGTTGCCAGTGTTTTCTCCCCCTACATTACTAGACTTTGAGCGGTGGTTTGGACGCTAATCATTCGGATGAGACGATAAACTGATGTCCCGTATGCAGCATGCACAGCGCAGATAAAAGAACCCACGGCATTAAAAGGGTTGTCCTTGGCAAAATTCTGTAGAAAAATCCACTTCGAATGAAAAAAAAAATACTGGCAGGAAAAAAAGACAACAACAAAAACATGGGTGACGGTCTCAATGTGCTCTACCACACACATTAATAATATCTTTTATTCTGAAAGGAAAGTGTTTTCGTTAGACAATACCAAACGCTTTAAGAACACAATAAGAAGTATTTTATAAATACAAGTAATCATAAAAAGAGGGGCTTTACAGTATTGATCTTCGTTGCGAAAACAAATCAACAATTGTTAACTAAGAAAAATGAAAGCTCATTACAATTATTTATAAATCAGTACGTAATAAGAATTAAAAACCAACCAACTAACAAACAATCAAGTCTGCTGAACGGTAAACTTTATAGCATATTTTCATTTACATTTTACCTGATCGTATATTTCCTTCTTTTTTCATATTTTCTGTCAATCACTAAATGTATTTCCTTTTTTTCGTATTTTCTACCAATCACTAAAATTCACAGTTCTGAAAGTTTAGAGACACAAAAAGTGTCCTCCCTTTCCCCCATTTCTCTTTCTCTCTCTCTCTCTCTCTCCGTCTGTCTGTCTCTGTACGTGAATGCGTGGGTGTATGTATATGAGAGAGAGAGAGAGAGAGAGAGAGAGAGAGAGAGAGAGAGAGAGAGAGAGTGTGTGTTTGTGTATGCACGCGCATGCATGCTATGCCTCTGTCTGCGTGTGCGTTGTGCGTGCATGCGTCTCTCTCTCTCTCTCTCTCTCTGTGTGTGTGTGTGTGTGTGTGTGTGTGTGTGTGTGTGTGTGTGTGTGTGTGTGTGTCTGTCCGTGGGCATGTCTCATCGCCTTGTACCCCGTTGCTGATCACTACGCTTACTGGGGAAACGGTCAGACGAGGCAAACACAGCGCACCTCTAAGTGCACACACACACACACACGCACGCACGCACGCACACACACCACACCCCACACACACACACACACACACGCATACACCACACACACACACACACACCACACACACACCACACACACACACACACACATGCATTGCACACACACACATACACCACACACACACACACACACACACACACACACACTCACACACGGGACAAATACACACAATCATACATACGCACATACACATACACACACACACAGACACACACACACACAGACACACACACACACACACACACACACACACACACACACACACACACACACACACACACACACACACACACACACATGCATTGCACACACACACATACACCACACACACACACACACACACACACACACACACTCTCACACACGGGACAAATACACACAATCATACATACGCACATACACATACGTAATTCATAAGTTACATGTATTGCTTCTTGTCGCAAAGCCACCCCCCTTCCCAGCATCTTCACCATCCTGATGCAGGCCAGCTTCGCTGGGCTGACACGTGGCGCGCATGCCACCATCGGCGCCACCCAAAAAAGGTTTTCTATGGCGAGCTGCAACAAGGGTAGATCACACGGAGGTCGTAGAAGAAGCGCTTCATAGATATTCTGAAAGTCTCTCTGAAAACGTTTGATATCAACCCTGACTTCTGGGAGGAATCTGCAGTGGACCGTGACAAATGGCGCGCTGCTGTGCACAAAGGCGCCAAGTTGTGCGAGGCCAACAGGACTGCTGCAGCTGTTCAGAAGAGGCAGGCCAGAAAGTCACGGGTAAACAAGCTCCCTGACAATGGTATGCCTGTCTTTGTCTGCCCCAACTGTCAGCGAACATTTCGTGCACAGATTGGACTATTCAGCCATCTGCGCATTCACAGATAGATTCATGAGCATCCTCCCCCCCCCCCCACCCCACCACCACCCTCCCCCCATCCCCAGCTGGATGACAACGATGGTCATCATCGATCTCGATGGACACACACCATTGTACTGCAACACATTTAGTTTTTAGTTTTCATATATTTTCTAGGTTCATTTCAGCTGCTGTTACTTACATTCTATATGTATTTATTCCGAAAGTATGTGAAATAGGTCCTCACATTTGTGGTTCATTCATTGCAAACCAGTGTGTTAAGTAAGCTACCAGCGAATGATTCATTTGATTGTCTGTTCATTTTCCTTTCAGTTTGCATGCTAGAATTCTTTGTTTATTATTACCTTTTCACAACCAAAAACCACCTGAGAAATCGGAAGCACAAGCCAAAACAAGGGGTTACAAACATGTTTAAAGTCAAATTTTTGTACTGGATGTTGACAGGCCAGGTTCAGATGCTACATTCTGCTAACAATGGTTTAATCTATATTTGACAATTTCAGGTGTAAGTATTATGTATTAAGATATTAGAAAAGTTTGTAATCAGTTTTTAACATTGTTTTCTGTTGTAGCTTCCATTGCATTATCAACTGCTGTTGGAGGGAGCAGCATGGCTGATTCATCACATGAAAATGACTTCAGCAAGACACTCTTTGTAGCTGTTCATGCAGGTGAGATGGTATACCTTTTTTGCTTGTATATGGTCATTTTTTCAGCTCAGCAAGGGGAAGAGCTTCATCGTGTTCAAACTCTGATTAAAAAAAAAAAATCCATGACTCATGCTTGTCAAAAAAAGTGCAAAGAATAGAATTAATGATTGATTTATTCCTATTTTACAGAAGGAAAAAAACAAAGAGTACTTGTGTAATTTTTTTGGTTTTGTTTTGGGTTGTTTTGGGGGGTGTTTTTTTAGAGATCTGCACACAGCCTGCTGACACTCACTCATCAGTTGATATTTCAGTTGGCAGTGTTAGGTTTCTCAGCAGCTGAAATAACCCTGATCAAATAACCAAAAACATACCAAGGCCTGGATTATGTATTGGAAGAATCACTTTGTTTCAGACAAACATTTGTATACTAAACTTTCTGTAGAATAAAATGTCTAAAACACCAGCTGCCGTGGCGAAGTGGTTAGTGTCGCGGACTGACGGCTAGAAGGACGCAGGTTTGAATCCAAGCGGAGGTGGGTTTTTCGGCCCGTGGCCGGCTCCTACCCAGAGTTGAGTGTGCTGTGGGCTTAAATGGGGAGACTGGGACCACACAGTTGAGTGTCATCCACTTCAAATTACCTGACCAACACTGCAAGTGTCTGTATCTCTCGGGCCTGGTTAACACCGGGATATCATTATGACAGGAAGCGTAGAGTACAGCCTTGTCATGCAGTCCCAAACCAAAATGGACCTCCATAGCAACATCGTCATCATTATCGTCATCCTCCTCCTCCTTCATCGTCATCAATAGAAACAAAATAGTCTCAAAGTCTGTGGCCTTTCATGCCCTGCTCTCATGGTGACCTCAGTTTCGATGCCCCTCCACTTCAGTGCTTGGGGTGAGTCCTGTCAATGTCGTCAGTGTCGGCAGATTCATGGAGGGCTGTTGTTTGAGGGACGTGGTGGCGGTCTCCACTCTGGGAGGGATGCTCACTCAGTCTGGCTCCGCGACTAAGCCATTATTGTCGTTAGTAGGGGGCTTAGTAGGTGGTGTCCTAAGTATGTTAAAACAGAACAGGCACCACTGAACACCACCGAAGTGACTCAGCAGCAGTGCAGGTTCTCCTCTGGTGTGTGGCCTCCTGGCGACCTAACATCGATGGTTCCCTGTGGACTGCCAACGCTGGAACTATGACGGACAAACCCGGGTGTGGCCGTGTATGGGGGAATCTAAATGAGCGGCGTGGGAGTAATGCCACTGAAACGGTGCAGATGACAGGGCAGCAAAAAAAAAAAAGTCTAAAACCTTCCTGATGCTGTTTTATGATCATTATTTTTAACTACTTTTACTTATGGGAATAGTCCACAAAATTTAAACAAAACCATATTCTTATGTGCTGCTTTTCAGACTGCATTTACAAATTTACATCAGTAATATTGTCCAGTCAAATGAAAATATCAAACTCTGTGTTTTTTTTTATAGGATGCGGGGTTGTTGGGGTTTTTTTTCCAGTCCTGTGACACAAGTTTATCATGTGTACAATATGTGCATCAGCAGGTTTGTAAAAAAAAAAAAGTGTCCTATTATTTTTTTCCCTAAGTGTATTTATCAGTTACAATGGCAATAAACATGCAGATTTTAAGATGACTAACTCAGTAAATGAAAATTAAGAGACTTATCTCATAATCTTGCTGTCGTGTGACATTTCCAGGTGCAGGATTTCATTCTGAGGAAAAATCTGCTGAGTACAAGGACCTATGTAAAAAAGCATGCTTGCAGGTATGGCTTAGTTTTCTAGTAATTACAGTTCGGTTTAGGTAAACTAGAAAATTTGACAGACGTAAGTATTTAACCTTTGATGCTTTCATGATGAATGATTTACATTGAATTATGAGTTTACCATTAGCAAAGATGGGCTTTATAAGCTATTATGTTGACAATGGATATCTTAACCCTCAAAGTGCTGGATATAATAAAACATACTTACAGAAATCATGCTTAAAACAAAGGGATAGTTTGCCTCCGCTACCTGTGCTCTGATTTGGGGCATTTGTATGCTTATCAGTAAGAATAAATAGGTAAACCTATACATTTTTTGAAAGTAGAGTGAATGAAGAATCAGATAAAAGTAAGAAAAAGGCTGTACCTTGTAAGTAGTTGGAGATATTCCACAGGATATAAACAACAAATTTTGCAAACTTGTTTTCCAAAAACGTCAACCACAATGTTTATAGGTATTTTCACATCTTTTATAGAGTCAAAATATCAAAATTGGCATTAAACTGTG
>JAAQRG010296719.1:0-10343 GCA_011634625.1 Babylonia areolata
CCCCCCGTGTGGGGGGAGTGTTTGAATTCTTAAAGGCGGACGTGTTTCTAGCCGCTCATGCATGGGCTGTAGGCATCATGATGCATGTTCCTCAAGATGGCAGGGCATTGTGGGAGAGAACTCTGTCCTGTCATGTTGCTGTGGCCATCATATGCCATCTTTTCATTACTGTCTGGTGCTACTAAATAGGTAAAAAAAAAATTAAAAAAATTTTTTAATCAGAGCGAGCAGAGTTCCAGGGCTTAATATCCTCCACTTTGTTTTGCCTGGACTGGAAACAAAATTTCAGCATTTGGTTATTGCCGGATTTTGTTTTGATACCCTCTGTAAATAAGTATGTGTCCAATCATGTCTAAGTGTGTGTCGATAAATGTGTGATGGTATGTCAGCCCCAATAATCTTGGTGGTGGTCTTGGTGTTCACAGATTTTTTTTTCTTATAAATATTTCCATACAAAACAGCAATAGTGAAAGTTAACACACTTTCAGTGACAGCTCTGTAAAAATCAACCATGATTTCTTTTTTTTTTTAAGTATGAATGTTTTGAGGTGCCGAAGAAAGAACAGATGCCGTTGTGCTTTCTTAACAATTTTTGTTGTTGTTGTTGTTGATATTTTCCTCCAATTTCAAATCATTAGAAATGGTCAGTCCAAGAAATTTACATTCAATAATGATTAATACATTCATCTAGATAAATTGGATTTCTCCCCAGCTCGCCAAGATCATTTGTAGTTTGTCTACGGTCAGAAAAAATTTCACTGCCAATAAATGTAGTTTTTTTCCATCACTATATTTTCCAACACCCAGATTTCTGCCCCATAACTTCAATGCTGGCTGAACTTAAAGAATCGAATAACTGAACAAATACACTGAATGAGCTACAATCTTGTTTATACAAAATATGAAGTATCACAGTAACTGCTGTTTTTGCATTATCAGCAATGCCTTGACATGTAAGTTGAAACTGAATCTTATTGAAAAATAAATCCTAAGATATTCATGTGCATTGACAACAGATATTCTTTCATTTCCATGTGACCAACTCTCATTTCTTGCCAAATATCCTCCCTTAAGAAAAGTGACGTTTATCTTATCCATATTTACTTTTAATTTTAACTGTAGCAGCAGTATATAAACTGTTCAGCTGTCACTGTTGATCAACTATTGTTATGGACAGCAAAATCATAACATCAGCAGAATGCAGAACAAACAAGTCAATCAAATAAAAATAACACTATTTTGACCATTCATTCTAGAATTTTTTTAGAATTAAGAGCACTATTTTTGCTGACAAAATATACACATTTAAAGTTTACCACACAGATACTCACAAGCACACACACACTGACATGCGAGCAACCAGAACAGAGCTGATGTAAAATCACTCACTCTGTGCACAAATGAACAAACTTACCCATCTGTAACAGAACTTGACAATCGGGATCCTAAAGAAGGCCCCAAACCCTGGAAACATAAAGGGTGCACAAAATATTGAAAACCAGTACTATCACAATTATGATGACTGTTAATGATAATAATATCATTACTATTATCAAAGTGACTTTGTTTTTTTCTCCTACAGAAGCATTGATTGCATCAGTTTGACATGGCACAGTATATGACACCAAATTTACTATCAAAGTGCAATTTTTCTACAGATTTTTGTAAAGGATAACCTTTCTGTTGCCATGGGTTCTTTTCCTTGCGCTAAGTGCATGCTGCACTTTGATCTCGGTTTATCATCTCACCCACAAGACTAGCACGAAGACCATCACTCAAAGTCTAGTGGAGGAAGTAGCGAAAACCCCGGTTCATATATGGGATTCAAACCCATGTACACCTGCTTCCAAGTCAACTGCATAACCACTCGGCCACTATTCCTGCGAATACAAAGCATGCTACCTGTTCATCCTTCTTCTGTGCTTGTGGGCTACTACACCCACATTCCCTTGTATGTACGAATGGCCTTTCACATGCATGGCCCACTGAACTCTGACATGGATTACAGGATCGTCAACATGCATACTTCATTTTCTGTTCATATACACACATGAAGGGAGTTTAGAGATACCAACAGATCCGCACATCTGTGGAGATGGGAGATCTGCAAAAAAAACCCAAAAAAAACACCTCCACCCTTGACCTCATTCAGTTGTATACATTATTCTGGCTTTTGGTGCCCATTTCCCAAGTGATTTTTGGTTACGGAGGGTAATAATTGATAATTTAAAAAAAAAAAAAAAAAATAAAAAATTCTACCATGCAAACTACTGAAAGAAAAAATACATAACCCTATACTTTTCTCAAAGGAAAATGATCATTTCCCGATAGTTTGAAGTCTATTCAACAAACTGGTCAGCAAACAATGAATCCTAAATGTGAGATAACAAATTTCACATCATTTCTGAATATACATTTACAGATGGTTAGTAACAGTACCACACAAAAAACAGAAAATTTAAAAAATCAGTATGTCTCCATACCTTACACATACACAGTCCTAACTTATAATCTGAACTTCTGGTATTCTACAGATATTCAGTCCAGCATTCACACAGTTTTTCATCAACTGCAGTAGAAACATTGTCGGCTGTTTTCTTTCAGACTAGTTCTCCAAGAGAAATGAAGGATACATAATGTTCGGTTCAGCGTTCGGTGGGTTATGGAGACATGAAAATACCCAGCATGCATGAACCATGACAGAGTCATCGGCAAGTCGATGTTGGTCTTGTAACAGAAAGAAGAGAGAGTGTTTGTACTTGATATCATGCAAACCCCAGCAGTCGAGAAAATGTTTGACATTGAGAGACTGGCTGCACTTACACACCACAGAAGTTCTTCACCTTTCACAATAAAAGAATGTGTCAGACAGAAATGACCTGTGTGGGGCCTGCACTGGACAGTCCCCTCTTTCCTGTTTCCTAAAATCGGAGGAAGGAATTCTCTGAGATCAGGACTGATCTGAAACAACTTGACATCAGTTTGCAAGTTCCATTCCTCTTGCCAAAGGTGTTTCACAAAGGAGCAAACCACCAAGGTGTTATATATATTCTACTTCATGCTGGTGGTTGGAGTATCTATTCTATTTCATGCTGGAGGTTGAAGTATATATTCTATTTCATGCTGGTGGTTGGAGTATACATTCTATTTCATGCTGGTGGTTGGAGTGTATATTCTATTTCATGCTGGTGGTTGGAATCAGGGTGGAGCTTTGCCTCCTTTCCTTAATCTGTTTTGTGACACTGATGATGATGGAGTCTCCTGTCAGACCGATGGATGAGGAGGCAGGCAGGTTTATCTGTCGGTGTAAGCTCGTCGTTCCAACATCAGCCAGGTTGCCTGACCAGCACAGTTGACTTTTTTTTTTAGTGAAGAGGAGCTGTGCAGTCCCTTCCCCACTCTCTCATCTACCAGCACTCAGATTCCCACAGGTGCAGATACTGCCACGTGTAGAACGGCCTCGGCAGGTGCAGGTTTTTTCTTCAGAGTTCCGTCCCCTAGAAGGACTTCCAGCCAAGGATAAGAGCTCCCCCTGCCCTTTGGTCATACTCTTCCGCCTTCACAGCCGTTGGGAAAGGTTTCCTCCTCTGCCTGGTCCGTCGTTGGGAGACTTCACATGCAGCAGGTAGTACTGGGTTACATGGTACCAGTAGCAAGGGCTATGCCCCTGACCTGACACAGTTTGTGACAAAACAAGGGTGCATACATGCATGCTGGGACAGAGAAACAGATCGAGCTTGAAACAGAGATGGACAAAGAAGACAGAGGAAGAGAAAAAGACAGACAGACAGACAGTCCCACAGACATACAAAGAACACCAGTCTGCAATAATCTCACCTTTGCAGTTTCTGAAGTTTGGTGGGAAGAGACGCAACATCAGGAATGGGAAGAACACACTCAAAATGATCTGTTTACAGAATAAACAAAACAAAAAATATGTGAATGAAGTACAGGTACTGACAGGAAACTTAAAAAAAAACACTGGAAACTGCGGAAACTGTTAACACATCAGCGCGCACTCTCCCCTTTAGATTTGCATTTCTTTAAACATCTATGGACAGCCAGTCATGACCAGGAGAAGGATCATCTCTCTTTCTGTGTCTCTCTCAGAGAAACACCCAAGTGGAGAGCAAAGTGTCATGATTTTCAACAGCAATGGGAAAAGCATGTAGACAAGCATGAGGAACGACAAAAGACTTGCAGCAAGGAGTGGACCAGTCCACCCTCACAAATCAATTCTCCATACTGATATTCAACAAGGGTGAAAAAAAAAAAACCACTTGACATGCCAGTCTCTACACAGCATGAGCACCGATTCTGTCCTGAGCAACAGGACCAAAGAACATGCATTTGTATTTGTTTTTTGTTTTTTTATCACAACAGATTTCTCTGTGTGAAATTCCAGCTGCTCTCCCCAGGGAGAGAGCATCGCTACACTACAGCGCCACCCATTTTTTTGTATTTTTTCCTGCGTGCAGTTATATTTGTTTTTTCCTATCGAAGTAGATTTTTCTGCAGAATTTTGCCAGGAACAACCCTTTTGTTGCTGTGGGTTCTTTTACGTGCATGCTGCACATAGGACCTCGGTTTATCGTCTCATCCGAATGATAGCATCCAAAGCACCACTCAAGGTCTAGTGGAGGGGGAGAAAATATCAGCGACTGTGCCGTGATTCGAACCAGCACGCTCAGATTCTCTCGCTTCCTAGGCGGACGTGTTACCTCTAGCCATCACTCTGATAAAAACAGAACACTTTATTTCTCCAAAACAGGAAAATACAGTGGTTACATAAAATGTGCACTTAAATTTACAGAACTGGAAACTGCTTGCTGCATTTTAGCAGCTGTTTCATGCCACATATTTTGTTCACAAGCCTCTTTACAATACGACCTCATGAGTAAATTACTATCACTCCTCCTCCCCATTTCCCATTATTTTCCGTCAAATGAATTGTCCCTATTTTTCCAACCCCACTCTCTCTCACTTTTCTGTCTGTTCTCTAAATCTTGACTGCCTGTCTGCATGATTTCTACTTAAAAAAAAAAAAATGCTCTAAACTGTTCAAAAAAAAAAAAGTCTCCTCTCTCTCTTCTCTCATCTACATGTCCACCCCCACCCCACCTCCTCCACCCATCCTCTCTCTATCTATTGTCCATCTGCATTATCTCTTTCATCTTCCTTATTTGTCTAGTATGTCTATGTCTCCTTCTGGCTCTTTCTCTGAGCTGCCTGTCTGGGTCTCTCCTCCTGTTTCCTCCCTTTCCCACACTGGGTGCAGTGGTCTTCTTCTTCTGCGTTCACTCGTATGCACACGAGTGGGCTTTTACGTGTATGACCGTTTTTACCCCGCCATGTAGGCAGCCATACTCCGTTTTCGGGGGTGTGAATGCTGGGTATGTTCTTGTTTCCATAACCCACCGAACGCTGACATGGATTACAGGATCTTTAACGTGCGTATTTGATCTTCTGCTTGCATATACACACGAAGGGGGTTCAGGCACTAGCAGGTCTGCACATATGTTGATCTCCACCCTTTGCCCACCAGGCGCCGTCACCGTGATTCGAACCCGGGACCCTCAGATTGACAGTCCAACGATTTAACCACTCGGCTATTGCGCCCGTCGAGCGTGGTCATCTCTTGATGACTGGTCCACAGATGAAGCAAAATAGCTGTTGGTCTGGTCAGTGTGGGGGTTGGAAGCTGACTGATTTTTTTTTTTAAGCAAACAAAAAAAAACGTCTGCTGTCTTGCACTGAAAATTCGTGAGTTTATATTCAGCGCGTCACTTCTGCTTGCGTGAGTAAACGCCATTTGGGTGAAACAGTCCCGCGGTAGACTGCTATCTGCTAAATGCTATATCCGTTTCACAACAATGGTTATAGTTTGGCTGTGTGGCACTGAATTGGAAAATGTTGGGCAAAATTTAGCTAACAGTTAGGACGATCTCTGCGGGGATCACACGCAATAATTGTGATTTGTCAGTTCTTTGGACGGAGAAAAATGTGGTGCCTTTCTTCCGGTTTTGTTGTTGTTGTTGTTGTTGTTGTTGGGTTGTTGTTTTTTTCATAATCGTCTGGGGCAGATTAGGTCACGTGGAAGGTTACTGCAGGAGGTCGGGAGAAGGAGTAGGATGGGTGAGGAGGGAAGGCTGGAGTAAGACTGGAGGGTTGGGGGGGGGAGGAGAGTCGATTTGGGAAGCAGGGGAAGTTAAGGGGAGGGGGTAGGAGGCATTGGGGAAGGGAGAGGGAGGGGGTGATGTGGAGCAGGACTGGAGAGTACTGGGTAGAGGTGGGGTGAGGGAGGGTGGGGGGACGAACCAGGGTGATATAGACGGGAGGAGGGGTATGGGGGTGGTGAAAGGGAGGGGGGATGGGTTGTAAGGAGAGTAGAGAGATGGGTGTAGATGAGGGGGAGGAAGTAAGACAGTATATATGGGTGGAAGAGGACTGAGTGGGTTTACGTTGGTATTTTTTTCACATTGCCTGGAGCTCTGCCTGACGTGTTTCCTGCATTCTGTTTTCGATAAATGTTGACTATCACCATTTATTATCTATTACTTTTTGTGTATCACCTGTATCCTCTGTAATGAATGATCATGCACTTCCATGAATTCAATGAAATAAACTTGCTTTTTTTTTTTTTGAATCAGCATTCTAAAACCAAACACAAAAATTCAACATGCTTAATTGTCGTTTTGATTAATATCTCCCCGCTCTCTCACCTACCACCCAGCACACACAACGCACAATTACGAGAGAGAGAGAGAGAGAGAGAGAGAGAGAGAGAGAGAGATGTGCATCTGTATGGGCGTTGAAAATAAACAGAAATAAACAAATTATTTTGGGTAGTGGTCACTTCTGGTCAGTTGTAGTTTAGTAGTGGTCAGTGGTCAAAACAGGTGAAAAAGTACGATGAACATTGCATAAGAAAGTACTCATGATTACAAGACCTGTTAACATAACCTAGGCTGCACGCCTGTGTAGTGGTAAAGTACTGGTCAGTCAGTGAACAGTCAAACCAGGCCAAGAAGTCTTGATACTGCATAAACACGTTCAGGTTGCATTTAGTTGTCAGCATGTGTCCTGTGTTCAGATTTAACTCATTCTACCCCCACAGCAACATACCTTCAACAACTCCCCGGGACCAGCACTACATGAGACCACAGCAGAAAAAAAAAACAGGGTGGTTCACTAAAAACAGCGACATTCGATGGAGAATTATTGATTAAATCGGTCAAACAAAGCTCCATTTTCATGCTTCCGGAATCTGTAAACGGTTCACTTTAGAATACTAACCGTACCAAGCAAGAATGAACGAAATTAGAATAGGGTGTTGGTACGAGTACCTCATCACACAGGAGAAGTAATCATGGTACGAGTTATCTCGTACCTGGAGTAGAATGAGTTAATAAGAGAAGGGTGGAAGAATGGTCAAGACGCTTGTCTGACAACACAGTGTCCGTGACGGTCATAGGTTCGAATCCCGGTCTCGTCCTTTGTCCATATTTGACTGGAAAATCAAATGAAGTATCTAGTCATTCGGTTGAGACGATAAACGGAAGTCCCCTATTATACAGCATGCACTCTGTACACTGAAAAAGGACCCAGTGGCATCATGAATTAATGTTGTCCTCTGGCAAAAATCTGTTGACGAAATCTACTCTGATAGGTACACAGATATGTGTGCATACATTTTCTAAATTTGACACCAGCAGGACATTCAAGACAAATTACAAGTCTAATGTATGGAATTCGTTTAAATGCCTTTCGCACAAAATTTTCTAAAAATATAAAATGTATATGCGGTAAGCAAATACCTGTAAGTCATCTACTCATTCATTGTCCGAGCATAAGACATTTAATTCCTAAAGATGTAGTTGATGACTTTTCTTCAAATATTTCATTAGCCACTGAAAAGATTTTGAATGATTATTCATTGCTTAGAATGTTTTCGGAAATTTTAAACTCCAGTCCAGTTGGTATCCTCCTTTGATGTGTTATAATTAATGTTGTTATCTATATTTACATTGTTGTAGGTTAATACTTGTTGATATGCATATACCTATTCTCCTTCCCATGACAACTCATTCAATACACACCACAACTTCTTTAGACTTTTTCTTATAATATACTTTTCCTCTGATACATAACATGAACTTTTTTCTTTCTTTTTTTTTCTTTTTTTTTTACACTAATATTCACATGCATTCCCTTTCCTTTATACACTACTTTACTCCTTTCCGTCTAAAAACACTTATAGTGAATAGACGTTAAACTGAAGAATACATTTAAGGCCTGGCGAAGCGTGTTGGGTTATGCTACTACTGGTCAGGTATCTTTGCTCAGTAATGTGACGTAGCGTCTGTATGGATTTAATAATAATAATGATGGTATTTATGTGGCGTGATGGCCTAGAGGTAACGCGTAATGATGGTATTTATGTGGAGTGATGGCCTAGAGGTAACGCGTAATGATGGTATTTATGTGGCGTGATGGCCTAGAGGTAACGCGTCCGCATAGGAAGCGAGAGAATCTGGGCGCACTGGTTCGAATCACGGCACAGCCGCCGATATTTTCTCCCCCTCCACTAGACCTTGAGTGGTGGTCTGGACGTTAGTCATTCGGATGAGACGATAAACCGAGGTCCCGTGTGCAGCATGCACTTAGCGCACGTAAAAGAACCCACGGCCACAAAAGGGTTGTTCCTGGCAAAATTCTGTAGAAAAATCCACTTCGATAGGAAAAAACAAATAAAACTGCACACAGGAAAAAATACAAAAAAATGGGTGGCGCTGTAGTATGGCGACGCGCTCTCCCTGGGGAGAGCAGCCCGAATTTCACACAGAGAAATCTGTTGTGATAAAAAGAAATACAAATACAAATATTTATATAGCGCTGAATCTTGTGCAGAGACAAATCTAGGCGCTTTAACACCAGTCATTCACATGCATGCATAACTCTAAAACTGAAGAAACTGAAGACAAGGAAGAGGTAGGGGAGGGAGGCTGTCTAAATTTGTGCGGACGCAGTGACGCTTCAATGAAATCTGAAACTCTCAGCATGGGCAAGTATTGGTCAGTAATGGTCAGCAGTAGTCAGCAGTGTTCATTTAATGGTTTAGATCATGTCAGAAAGTCCTAATAGTTCATAAACATCACAAACTATAATAATAATGATGATGATAATAACAGTACATTTATCATTGGTCAGCAATGTGGTGGTCAGTAGTGAAAACTGACCTGCCAAAAAGACGTAACAGGGGCACACACATGTCAATGCACGCAATGTATCCCCCCAAAATATATACATCGCTCACGCTCGCTCACACTCATTCCTTCGACCGCTGGGGTCGTTGAGGGGACATGAGGAAGATGTTATAGCTCGCATCGCCGTTCTGTTGGCAGCTGTCGTGAGGAGATCTGGCATCGTCATTTTGGTCCATTCCTTGACGTTGTCGGACCAGCTCTTTCTCTGCCGCCCCCGTCTGCGCCCTCCCTCTACAGTCCCTTGCAGGATGGTTTTGGAGAGGGTGTTATGTCATATGACGTGACCAAACCATGCCATCTTCCGTCGTTTGACAGTCGCCAGCAGTGGTTCTTGGGGCCCAACAAGGTTGCTGACCAGGTTCCGCACATAGTCATTGGTCTTGTGCTCCTTGTAGGAGATGTGTAGTAGTCTCCTCAAGCACTTGGTTTCGAATGCTTGGATTCTTCTTTCTGTTTCTGCCAAAATATATACATACGAAACATGATAGCAGTAAAGTTTGTGCGTACTGAAAGGGACATAGCTCACTGTCTGTGATGAAAAATCTAGAAAACGTTTGTTTTTGTTTTGTTTTTTAAAGGAAGCAAAAGGGATTAAAAGGATTCTTCTTCTTCGTTCGTGGGCTGCAACTCCCACGTATACTCGCATGCACACGAGTGGGCTTTTACGTGTATGACCGTTTTTACCCCGCCATGTAGGCAGCCATACGTTTTCGGAGGTGTGCATCCTGGGTATGTTCTTGTTCCCATAACCTACCGAACGCTGACATGGATCTTTAACGTGCGCATTCGATCTTCTGCTTGCGTATACACACGAAACGGGTTCAGGCACAAGCAGGTCTGCAAATATGTTGACCTGGGAGTTCGGAAAAATCTCTACTTTTTACCCATCAGGCGCAGTTACCGAGATTCGAACCCAAGACCCTCAGATTTAAAGTCCAACGCTTTAACCACTCGGTTATTACGTCTGTCGACTAAAGGGATTAAAATCACACACACACACACACACACACACACACACACACACACACACAAACACACACACACACACACACACACACACACACACACACACACACA
>JAAQRG010296729.1:5000-10382 GCA_011634625.1 Babylonia areolata
TGTGTGTGTGTGTGAGTGTGTGTGTGATTTTCGATTTATGTTTGTACCTTGTTATGTGCTATCCCCCCCAATATTCCTTGTGACCCCGATACACTTGGTAATAAAGACATATTCTATTCTATTCTATTCTGTGAACGTGTGTGTATGTATAAACGCATGCATGCAAGTATATATGTGTCTGTATGCATGTGTGCATGCACATGTGTGAGTCTGTGTGCTTGAATTAGTATAACTACAAATGCTTAAATGTGTGTGCACGCTTAAAAACAACTCCAAGCATTACACTGATACAGCTGCTGATGCTTCCTCCCCCCCCCCACCCCATCCCCAGTCCCCCCCCCCACCCCTCCCACTCCCCCACCTTCTATCTTACCTTGTGACCACCATAACCACCGCTATCATTTCTGTGGGAAAACTCAATGGGTGGGCTAGATCAGAGTCCTGCAAGGAAGGCTGACCATGGAAGGCAGCGACTGATTTTCATACCATTGAAAAGTTTGCGGCATGGGTCCTGAAGCCAGTTAACCAAAGTGAGTGTCAAAACAAAGTAAAACAAAGGGGAAAAACTGCCAATACAGAAGTATGGAAATACTCCCAGCCATGACTGCTGCTAACACAGTCCATCCACCCCCACACCCACACTTCTTGTTCTCACATCTCTATAGCTCCATACATTTGTCTTTATTTTCATCATTCAATGACTGATCAATACAACTTCCAGTCAATAGTACTTCACTCATTCAACCCTGTGCCCGCCTGAGAGGTTTTCCAATCAAAGTTGGACACTTCTCTCTCTCTCTCTCTAGTACTTAACTCATTCAACCCTGTGCCCGCCTGAGAGGTTTTCCAATCAAAGTTGGGCACTTCTCTCTCTCTCTAGTACTTGACTCATTCAACCCTGTGCCTGCCTGAGAGGCAAGCGCCGCTGATCACCGTTCTCCACCTGAGCCGTCATGACAGGCCGGCGAAGAAACCCGTTTATTTAAACCGATTTGTCAGCTCATTATTATGTATTAAACTGCTAGGCAAGGGAAGTAACTCCAAGTTAACTTCCTTCCTCATTGGCACATGAAGTTTCGCCCCCAAAATCGAACGATTAATGTGTTTTTTATCCAGTTTTCCGCATTGATATGGTAAAATGTCAAAGGTTTACTGCACAGTAAGTGCTCAATGAAATTATGATGCACTCTTGCAGCGATTTCAACCTAGATAATGATGATTTGTCTCATAATTCATCCGATAATTCTTGGGAAAGTGAAGGAGATGAAATTAGCAACCGGTCAAGGCAAAGTGGCAGACATTTCAATCAAGAAGATAGCCCACAACCTTGAACATCGACAGTTGCTGACAGTTTACTATTTCTGTTTGTTAAATTTAAGTTACAAGTATGCTATTGTTTCCTTCATCTTGAGACTTCAGCAGTTTGTGTCAAAATCATATTTCAGTCATTATGTAAAGTTCGGTAGGTATTGGTTGAGTGGTTGCTATAAATTTGTGCCTGAAGTGAAGCACCCCTTCCTGTTGATGCAGCCAGGCCAAAATGAGCCAGGCTGGGAGGACTGCACAGGCAGAAGACCTTAAAGGGTTAAAAGAGTTCAACTGTGTGATTCTTCTGACATTACAACAAAAGGCTTTCCAGCAAATACACACTTAATGATATAGCACAACAACTCCTGTGACACACATGTTACTGCCAAATAAAATACAATATTCCTGACTATGATAAGTAAGTCATCTTCAACACCCAAATGTTTGCATGCATACACTATGTGTGACTGTATTTGAGTGTGCATGATGTTGAGTATGTGCATACATTCATGAATGTGCACACAGAATTCACATGGAAAGCATCAGGTGATTATACATGCACTAGTGTGTACATACGTACACATGTATGTAAAAGTGTGTGTGCTGTACTCAT
This sequence comes from Babylonia areolata, assembly GCA_011634625.1. NCBI lineage: Eukaryota > Metazoa > Mollusca > Gastropoda > Neogastropoda > Buccinidae > Babylonia > Babylonia areolata. The sequence goes on from JAAQRG010296729.1 coordinate 6,922, forward strand.
GCATGCCTGTGGTTGTGTAAGTAACCATATGCAATACAACTCCATGTGATTCAAGCAAGTGTATGTACATGTATAAGGGCGTATATGAAGGCATGTATGTACAAGTGTGTGCCGCACTCATGATGTATATTTGTGGATGTGTAAGTATGCATGTGCTGTACAGCTTCATGTGATTCATGCAGATATATGTACAAGCAGATGTGTGTGTATATGTGACTATACAGTATTATACACACATTTATGTGTCACTATGAACATGTGCATGTGTGTGAAACAACATTCTAAAACCAGTCATACACACAACAACAAAAACATCCTGAAAGCATACATAAGGACTAAACAAATATTTTTAGTGAAAAAAAAGAAAAGAAAAGAAAAGAAGAACAAACACACAAACAACATCATGCGCACTGTGAAAGAAACAGGAATAAAAAACAATGCAATGCCAAGAGAACATTAACCACAGCACAATGTCCACAACATTACCTTTGCCTGTGAGCTTTCGCTTCCCGTGACAGAGAAAGCAGGGTCAAGCTTGTGAACGAGGTCCCAATCCGTCTGTATGTGCCAAGCGACCCAGACACAGAAAGCAACCCACATCAACACCCAACAAAGCCAGCAGTACACACAGCGCCGTCCTCAAAGCCCAGCCCAACCCTCTTTATTCCCAAACCCTTGCACATACAAACACAGCACCACAGTTCCAGACCCGCACATGTTAAACAAGAGTTTTACAATGCAGTGACACAAGAAGGAAACACAATGCAGGCGTATGTTTTATGTTCTTTCAGTGTTAGTGACACACTCCTTCAAAAGGCTGCATGATTTTTTTTTTTTTTGAAAGAAACATCACTTCCAAACAACATAATGCAGTATGTTTTCCTGTGCAAAATGTCAATCGTATTTTAACCGACACCACCATCCCCCAAAACAAACAACAACAATGACTTATCTGCCATAATTAAACCAGAATAGACACACACAGGCATACAAATCCACCCATCCACACTCTCTCTCACACACCTCCACCCACAACATGCACACAAATAAAAGTTCCCCTTAACTAATGATCTTTATGACAACAGCCCCATCTAAAACTGATCAACTGTCACATGTACATCACTAAATGTCTGAATAAGCTGGAGGTAGAATCATTATCCATACCAAAGGATTGATCCCTGAAACTATGACACAATATCAAACAACTCAGCTGTTAAAGCAACCAGCATGCATGCCTGCATCGAAGATGTTTTCCAGAACAAAACAGATCACAAGCAGGAACAAAACATGGCTTTTAGACACACATGGTACATTTTCTATCTCCACCTTTGTCTGTCACTCATAAAGATGGAAGAATCATTGATTAATGCACACTTGAAAAAAAAAAGGAAAGCATGTTACCTTTTTTCTTCTGTGAACAATGCAAGGCCATATTATTGTGTGATTTTTCACAAGCAAAAAATTACTGTCAAGTGTCATGTTGTGTATGTATGTAGAATATTTTGGAGCAGCAACAAAAAATACTATGACTTGCTGAACTGATACTATCTTTCAAGTGAACAAACATGCACACAAACATAATAGGCACAATACTGTTTCTGTCGGTAGATGTTGGTGGGGAGGGAAGGGGGAGGGTGGCACAGGGGGAGGTGCGGTGGGGTATGAAGTCATGAATGTAACATGTGGCAGAGACTGATTTTTTTCACACTGAAACATGAAGCCTCTTAACCACATTGAGAGTCTCAAAACCAAAACAAAAGTGAAATAATCTACTTTAAAAATCTGCCAACGCAGAAATCTGTATGCCATGGATATACTTCAACCTGTGTCATTTTTGTGAATGGTGACACTCTTTGGAACCACATGCAGGGTTGATGTTGTCTAGACTATAATTGTAGATGGAAACAAGGACTGGCATTCTGACATTGAGAAACTCAGCACAGGATTGCACAGTAGTGGGAGGAGGGGAGGCAGAAGTAGATTCTCTGTGTGTGTGTGTGTGTGTGTTTGTGTGTGCATGCGGTGCAGTGTATAGAATTTTTGTGTGTGTGTGTGTGTGTGTGTGTGTGTGTGTGTGTGTGTGTGTGTGTGTGTGTGTGTGTGAGTGTGTGATGTGATGTGGTGTGGTGTGGTGGTGTGTGGTGTGGTGTGGTGTGTATGTGTGTGGGTGTGGGTGGTGCAGTGTATGGAATTTGTGTGTGTGTGTGTGTGTGTGTGTGTGTGTGTGTGTGTGTGTGGTGTGGTGTGGTGTGGTGTGTATGTGTGTGGGTGTGGGTGGTGCAGTGTATGGAATTTGTGTGTGTGTTAGTGTGTGTGTGTGTGTGTGTGTGTGTGTGTGTGTGTGTGTGTGTGTGTGGTGCAGTGTATGGAAATGACTAAAGCAGGAACACCACAACAAACAGGTCAAACAAAACAGCAGCAACAGTATACATCTATCTAAATTTTTCTTTTTAAATCAAAACTACTCTGCGGTATACACACACACAAACCTGAACACTATTTTAAGATGTCTAGAAAAAAAAATAACAAGAAAAAAACCACAAAAAGTAGAACTCTCCTCCTCACAAAAATTTCAACATGCAGTTTACGCATTATTAAAAAACAACAACAAAAACTGAAAGTAGCAAAACACAACAGATGACATACAGGTGTCCATGCACTTAACCATGGTGAAACACAGTCAGCTGGCACCTCACCTCTGAAGACGCAGGAAACTGTCTGAAAGATCCCGGCGAGTGCTCTCTTCTAAACAAAAGTTCTACTGTCTCCTAACAGGGCAGCCGTGTGGGATGTAAACAAAATATTATTCAGGTTTAAAGGGTCATCCCTTCTATACACATGTTCTACTGCCTCCTAAGACAGTTGTGTGGGATATGAACAAAATATGATTCAGTTCATAATGGTCATCTCTACTCATCTAAGGTTGTACTGTCTCCTAATAAGGCAGTCATACTGGATATAAAGAAATAAAATTATGATTCAGTTTATGATGGTCATCTCTTTTGTACAAGAATTCTCCTGTCTCCTAAAACAGCCATGTAAGATATAGACAAGTACGAGTCAGTAAAAGAACAATATTTTTTTTCTATAAGAAAAAGCAAATTTCCAAACTACACGAATGGTTACCATTTGCCTTTTCTGAATATGGTGCATCAACAAACCCACACACGTGCTTCTGCATGCACCCATATGCAAGCACAAACACACACACATTATGCTTTTGTTGAACATTACACTTCTTCCATATGAAAAAAAAAAATTATAAAAACTGCAACATGAAAGTTCACGTACACATGCACACACACATAAACACTTTCTCTCTCAATCGCACATACAAACACACACTATTACACATTCACAAACACACATGTGACGGGGTGGTAAGGTGGTGTTGGAGAAGGTGAAGACAGGTAGAAGGTGTTAGCAGAAGAGAGCTGCAGCCAGGCAAGGTAGACTCGGGA
>JAAQRG010296730.1:0-10329 GCA_011634625.1 Babylonia areolata
TGTGTGCTCTTGGTTGTTGGTTTTTTTTTGTTTTTTTTTTGTTTTGTGTTGTTGGTTTTTTTCCCCATTGTCCACCCCATAAGCCCCTTCTAAAATACTCCTTGATTAATAAATGGTTGTTAAAGCAATCTGTTATAATTTGTGTATTGTTAGTGAGGCTGTATATTTGTTTTGTAAATTTTTGTATGGTGTCCTGATTAGACTGTATGACTGGGTGTTGATATTGTTGTTTGTCATATCTGTGTGTTGTTCTGTATAACTCTAGTCAAGTGAATGAGTTGTGGGTGTGGTGGGATCCTGCAAATTATAAATTTAATGTGAGCAGCTAAGCCTTCATGTATTTTGTAAGGGAAATAACCCCTGGGTTTTATTTATTTATATATTAAATACTTATTTTCTTCTTCTTCTTTTTTATTTGCAATTTAATCTCTTTTCCATTTTTGATATTTATTGACATATTTTATTTGATTTCATTTTATCTTATTTTATTTTTTATTCTATTTTGTTTTGTTTTTGTTTTTGGCTCACACTGCCACATTTAGCATGTAGATCTAAATCTGAATCTATCTTGGCCTACGTAATATCAGAATGGCCCCACCTAATCTGGGGTGAACCCTGCGATCGGCAGGCCTACCAGTATAAACTGAATGTCTGTGCAGTCAATACTCAAGAGCAAACCCGTCAACAAGAAGCAAAACTGTTCAGAAAAGGGAGGACAACAGCTAGGCCTAGTGTTTGCTAAAGCTCTGCTTTTTATTTCCAACGTTAGCCTACACGATTATTTTCCCAACTCTGTAGTGTTCCGTCAACGGTACGGTAATATTGTCATTCTTTCTCTCGTAGATGTTTCTCACCCGATCCCTTCTGGCTCAGCCCTAGATGTGATCCAGCACGGAGACCAAAGGATTTAAAGAATCACGATATTATTTTTTCCTCCTTCTCCTCTCTCTTTCTCGTTCGCTGTCTCTCTCTCTCTAACTCAATCCCTCTCTACAATAAATCTGAGATGTATGTTGTGAACTGTGACCGATTTTGAGGGATATATCGTTTTCTACGAAATTAAGTTTTAGTCATGCATGTAATGATTTAGCAAGCAGAGGAAAACGGTGTGCATTCAGTATTTTTGTAATTTATACAAACCTAAGAATAAATCGATTAAATTACTCTTAACACTGATCAGAGCCAACCAATTCTAATGTATGGCGCAGAAATATGGTTTGGAAAATGCCACATCAGTGGTATTTTTGTCTTAAAAAACATATCATGGTTTAAGTACGAGAACACGAAATGATTTTGTTTATGGTGATTTTAACAGATTTCCCCCTAACTCTAAATTCCTTTAATTGTTGCATCAGATACTGGGTAAAGTTGACAAGAAAAACACCATATGATTTGAGTGTGCTAAAGCGGACGTGCACCCCCCCCCCCCCAATGCCCCACTACAGACGCCAAAACACCAACATGCCCACACAGAAATAGAATTTTTACAACACATTTAATGTATGTAATTATGTAACTGTATGAATGTATATATATATATATATATATATATATATATATATATATATATATATATATATATAATACTAACAAAAAGCACATAAATATTTAGAAGGAACAACAGAAGTATTCTTATTTCCTTCAACAAAGTATCCAAAGGATACTGATGGGTATGGCCACACGGTCAATTACTAAAGAAGCACTTCAAGTTTACTCGGGAGCCCCTCATCTCAACCCCACTCCTACCAACATTTAAACGCAGATAACCAACATTAAACACAGGTAAGCATCATTTCAGTCCAACACTTTCTCTCTTACTCTCCACAAGTGAGTATCATGTATATGTGCGAGTATGTGAGTGTATGCGAATATGAAGTTGACCAAGTTTCAATTATTATCACACGCACACAAATAAATAAAAATATAGGTTACTGAAGCACAAATGTCATGAGTGAAATATGAACAGGAGTCCTTAGGAGCAGAAAAAAAAAATTGAGGCACTGAACTGACTTTCCCTTTTGAACATGGACATATCACTGTCAAACATGGAAAAGTGAAATCCTTGAATACGCTGGCGGGCTGAAGTTGTAGTCCTCCGAACGAGCGTCAGTTGCAACGTTGGCGCACCCGTCGCTGGTACCATGAGGCGGGTGGTCTGGAACCACCATATAACTATATACTTTCCAGCTAGGAGTACATCAAAAGACGCATAGGGAACCCAAAGCAATTGATGAGTAAGAAATAGTTCAAGACAGATCTATAAACATCATTACAAGAAACAATATAGGTCATCATTTTCTTTTCAGACTGAAACTCAATTTACTTTTTTTTTTTCCCAACAACCAACCAAAAAAAAAAAAAAAAAAAAAAAAATCATTTACTATTTGTTACCTGCATCTTTCTGGACATCCCACCGCTTCAATACCATAAGGATAGATAGGGCAGGATAGATTAACAATTTTCTCTCCCTTTTTTTCTCTTTTTTTTTTCCATTGTATAAATTGTATAACTGATGTCACAAAAAATACAATTTACCATATTATCTACCATACACCGCAGTATTTAGTTATTTAACATTATCATTATACACATACATACACATGTACATAATATATATATATATATAGATATCTATATATATATATAACATTGCAAAATAACTCATTGCCATCCCACGGCATCTTGCTGGACGCACCACATAAATATTTGGATATCCAACAAAGATGGTCCTTCACATGTACAAGGAAATATATCTTATTATCTTCCTTCCATTCAAACGAGTGAAAATACAACTATTGCCTAGACAAACAACGACGTGAAATATTCCCGTCCAATTGTCAAATTCCCTCCATAATATTGACTTCTCACAACCAAAAATTCTTCTGTATTAAAATCATCTTTAATTAAAGCATGGAAAATTGTAACATCTGCACATGTCACAAAAAATAAATTTTTACATAAATGTTGTGGAAATCACTGATGTACAATAATAAACAAGAGACAGACAATACTAAAGCAATGTTAAAGGACGAAACACGGAGAACAAAAACCAAACAAGACAAATCAAAAGCTGTTGAATTCAAAAGCTCCTACCTAAAAATAATGTGAGCTGGAGACCAGCGAAGATCCAACGCCACGAAGACGAACACGGACGGAGCCTCTTGGTTAGAACAACGTCCAGGAAAACTTCGACCAGACGACAAAAAAAAGTGCAACCACTAGCCTACCCACAGCGAGTTGTGTGAAAAAACAACTAAAGGTGCCTAACACAGAAACGAAAATGCTGATATTCCCATCTGGCGGACACTTGGTCGTCTACAGAGGGAAAACAGAACAAAAAACAACCAAACAACTGCAGCAGCCGAACGCCGCTCTCCTCACGACCTTCTCCAAGGACACTCCCCGATATCCGTTTGACGCCTACGTCATTCTACAAATACGTCATACACCAAAACTTTAAGACAAACGTAATACATAAATTGTGTCACAAAACATTGTTGCACAACCATGGCACTACGACCAATTACAAAGAGAAACACGCATGATAAAAAGCCTGAGCACAAACAATGACAACACACCCGCCTCAAAAATAAATCCCAGCGGTACACTGCACCCGCCAACTTCGCCTGCCGAAAAGGGAACGATACAGATTCAAACCCCCATCTGAACAAAAAAATATATAACAAAATACTGCAAGCTCTTGGTCGTCCTTGACATCGAGTGATAGATTTGATTTGTACAAAGCTTACAGTTGTATTCATTTAGTAAACAGTTATCTTCTATCTAATATGGACCGACATCTGTGATTTATTTTCACAAGATTTAAATTGAGTATTTCTGGAATAAACAGGTACCGCTATAAAAATGCATGTAATTCAGAGACCTCGTGTCCCCTGTGTGAGTAATCAACTGAAAACGAAGTTCATTTTGTGTTGCTGTGTCCTGCTTTGAGTGATCCAAGTTTGAAACTTGTTCAAAAATTTTGTTTTAGTATCCATGCTTGTTTAGACTCTGTTTATTGATGGCATCTCCTGATGATGGTATTATGCGTAATCTGGCATGGTATCTATACAGAGTTTTAAGTTTAGAGAAACGGTATTGTCTTAATTTCTGTAAGCTGGAGTGCAGACGCTAACAGTGACATTTGCAAAATCTGTTATCGCCCCTTGCTCATATGGGGTATGGCCTTAAATGAATAAATAATCTGAATCTGAATCTCTCTTTGTGATGTTGCATAATTCAGTTATACTTCAACGGAAAAAAAAGAATTACACTACAAGTACACGAAAATGTTTGTGCTCTTATGGATTTTCTTATGTTTGGGATAATCAGGATGTTAAAAATGTTTCATGGTTTATATATATATATATATATATATATATATATATAAAGAGTTTTAAACAAAGAATTGTTGACTGCAGTTGGCAAGACCGGCACAATCACATTCAGAATAGTGACAGATCTGTTGAATACAGGATGTTTAAACTGACAAATAATATGGAACCATACATTCAGATTGAAATGAACAGATATGTAAAGTGTGCTTTGATCAAATTTATGATTGGTGTGTCAGACATTGCCTGTCATCGCTTTAGATTTAGTGAAAGAAGATCTAGCAAAGCGTTGTGTCGTTTATGCCATGATTACGAAGAAGATGAAATTCATTTTATGATTTATTGTCCTTGTCTTCATGACTTGTGGTTGAAAAATATCCAGCATACGTTTTATAATAACCCATGCCGCTTTACATTCAACTTCCTTTTTTCATCCAGGAATGAAACTGTATTGTGCAATGTGGCTTCATACATTTACAATGCCTTAAAAAGATTGCGTACTGCTATAACTTAACTAGATTACAGTAATGATATGAATTGTCCATTATAATAATCATCTCAAGCTCTTATATATATTTAGCACTGTAATTTTGGTTAACTATAATTGTTTGATTGGTATATAGTATATGACTTTTCCTTTCAGTTAGGGGCTAAGGCCTAACTCTGAATAAACCATTTCGTTTCGTTTCGTTCGTTTCGTTTCGTTTCGTTTCGTTTTTCTCTCTCTCTCTCTCTCTCTCTCTCTCTCTCTCTCTTGGAGAGAATAGAAGACAGTATATAGAGCTGAGGGATGACTCCGTGCAGCAAGTCACTGCAAAGAGCCCGAGACAGCCTTTGACGTATTTCATTTGTTCTGGTTTAAAAAGCCGAGTTTAGCAAATCTAACATTTAAAATAAAAAATAACGTTGTACCAGTTTTTTAATGCAGAAAAAATAGAAATAATGATGGCTTGACTGTTTTGTCTAAGGCCGAAGCAAGGCGTCTGATGATTTTTTTTGTTTTGTTTTTGTTTTGTTTTACTTGTTGCGGTTTTTTTTTCTACGTCATCAAATGGACGAACACGTCACTGTCGAGACGTAGGTTTAGTTTTGCTGATTTTTTGCTGTCATTTTCCCGGCAAAAGTCTTTCTATTCGGAGTCTCCACGGTAAGGTCACAGCACGTAAGTTTTCAAATTCCGTACTTCAGATATTTTTTATTCGTGACTGGATTGAACTGAAAGAAGAGTAATGGTGAATTGGTATCAGCCAGCTTCTGACCAACTGTTTTTCTGGACAAAACTGAGTTAACCAGATTCTGATATTGACTGACTTGGCTGTCCACGTGGATACTTTTGTGCTTAGATCTGTAAATAGAGCTGGAAAAAAGCGAAATTGGGAAGAATCATAACTAAAGAAACCAGAAATGTTGAACATGGTGAGTGATCAATAGAACTGAAATAAATCCAGACATAATTTCACGTTTGCAACGGGGTCGCTCCATGTAGGTCTGGTCCGCACAAAGAGCTAGCTACCAGCGATTTGTTCTTTGGCATGAAGGTACCGATACAATGTGATGTAGATGCTAAACGTATGTCACGAATGCCATAACTGCATGTATGCAATTAGAGATATAACAGTCTCTGTAAATTTGGTTCGTATTAACCTCAGACACAGTATTGGGCCTATCATAGTTTCAAGCAGGGTAGAAGTTCAGATCCGGCAGGTATAGATCTAGATTCAACGCTGAAGTCTCAAGTCTTGTGAAAACTGTTGGCGATCATTGTGCCCGACTGAATTATTAGGCTGTAACCCCAGCCGTCACCCCTGTTCTCCCCGCCTGTGCCCCCCGCCCCAGCCGGGATTAAAGGAACGCAAAATGAAGACAAATGGTGAAGCCAATATGAGGAGAGAGAGAGGTGGGGGAGGGCGGGGGGGAAGAAGAAGAAGATTGGACCTCGAAATCAATTTTCTATTAGATATTCTTGAGTCGAGTTCTCATTAAGTGATTAAGTGATCCGTGCACCTACAGACACACACACACGCACGCACGCACGTACGCACACACACCATCACGCACGTACGCACACACACCATTTCAACGAGCAGTGGATTTGATCAGTTAACTTTCCGAATAAAAGAATAAAAAGCGAGTGAAAAAATGTTGATCCACATTTCCTATTTCCTTTAAAGAAAGAATGTTAAATCTTTTTTTTTTTTTTAATTTTTTTAAGCGATCAGAAGGGATAACCCAATATGCGTTAAACGTCCTAACAAACACAGACATTTAATAATCATCTACAATAACATTAGTAACAAGAGGCAAGGCCTTCAAGACTCACTTGTGATACACTTTAAAAAAAAAATCTAATCGTTAAAATGTGTTCTGTATTTGTTATCATAAAGCTTCGCGTTAAAAAAAGAAAAAAGAAAAAAAAAAAGTCCTAACCAGATTCGAATTAAGTCCCCTAGCATTAATTACAGAGTAATTTCCCTTTTTTTACTATCTGCACCAAAACGTTTGCAAATAAATAAAACTTCCATGCTTAGCAAAAGAAGTTCCTGTTTGAACAAAAAATGATAATAATGACTGCTCTTGTTGTTGGGTCGAATATCAGTTCAAAGTGCCAAGTTTAGAGAATACAAAAAATATAAATATAACAGTAAATGCAGTTTGCATATAATTAGGCTTCATTTTTTATTTCTTTTGTGCCCATCCCAGAGGTGCAATATTGCTTTAAACAAGATGACTGGAAAGAACTGAATTTTTCCTATTTTTATGCCTAATTTTGTGTCAACTGACAAAGTATTTGCAGAGAAAATGTCAATGTTAAAGTTTACCACGGACACACACACACACACACACACACACACACACACACACAACCGAACACCGGGTTAAAACATAGACTCACTTTGTTTACACAAGTGAGTCAACAACAACCAAAAAGGAAATCAACGCAACGCAGTCACACATTACTGGCACAACAAATGGACTGCATTGGAAAGAGCTCAGCAGATTCAAGTCCTGCTATTGAGGGATAAGTCGAAATATTTGTTGTTTCCGAAACGCCTTTCCCGAATCCTACTCTTTACCCTCCAACTCCTTTTCCAGCCCACTGCTACATGCTTGTGGCGTCTTCGAAAAGTAATTTTCACCATGGCAGGAGCAAGCGCATTGTTTGCAGGCACTTTTTTTTGCCTCCGACAATTAATTTTCCAGTTGAATACTTTGTACCTTTCAGTTTTAAGCAATACAGCAACATAACCAGGTTTGTCTATATATATATATATATATTTGTTTGTTTGCCACATTCGAATGAGGTCTAATTTTTGTAGTTTCGAAGCGTTTACGCTTTCCATTCACTTTTGAGATAGTGACCTTAAAAAGATACATAAAAAGTGATTGGTTGAACATTAATCACAAGCTTGCATACTTCTGTAGAACTGAAGGCTATTATCTTATAAGCTAAAATTTGACTGAAACGTGTATTCATATTCACATACACGTGCGTGCGTACACAGACAGTCCCACAGACAGACAGAAACACACACAGACACACACATCTACACACACATCCAAACACACACACGCGCGCGCGCGCGCAGACACACACAGACACACACACACTTCACTTACTGCACTACTTCTTTCAGCTACATTGATTTGACCAGAACAAAGAGAGCGGAAACCATGGAAGGAGACCGTTCCCTAGACACAATTGACAATGCAAGCTCTTTCAAACAAGAAGCAGTGAGAGAAGGAGGAGAACAGGTGGTGTGCACATACACACCTGTAAAAGAGCCGGTGGGACCAGCCAACGGTGACCAATCAGATATCTTCACCCGATCCGCCAGACACAACGCTGCAGGGACAGGCAGCAGCCTCCAAATGCCCAGCTCTGCATCTAGGTCTGCTGAAACTGACCTGGCTCACAATATCCAAAACGAGCATCGGCCGGAGAAAGAAGGGGAACCAGCAGCAAGTCTGACTGATTCCAAAGAGATGAAGAGTAAAACGCAAATGTTAGATAGTGAGAAGAATTGGAGTGGGGAAAAGAAACATGCTGTTGATCAAAAAGATGATAATGGAAGTAATGAAAAGAGTTCTGGTGCTGTGAAGAATAACGCGTTCACTAGCAGTCCTGACAAGAAGCAAGACAGCACACCCTCTTCAGCAGAAGAGGCACGCACACAAAGTCTACAATCAAACAAAAACATCAATGGCTCTTTCACCGAGGCTGCTTCACAAAGCCCGAAGAAGGAAGAACAAAACCTGACCAACGGGAACCTTGAACGTAACGAAGCCCTTAATGATGAAAACATCAACGAATTTGACTGTGAATACGACGAAGAGGAAAGAAGAAGACGAATTCGACTGAGCCACATCTTAGAATCCAGCTGCATCATTCCTGACAACCGGGAGACAGGAAGAGGGATGACACAGGCAGCAGTGGAGAACGCAGGCACACTGAAAGACCCTGTCAGTCACATGCCTGCTACTGACTACAATATGATCGCAGGGGATGGGCAAAAAAACCACTTGAAAACCAAGGCCTACCAGAATAATAAAACCATCCCCAAGGACCCTGAAACTGAAAGTGATTATCAGGGCCTCAGCATCAGCGGGAACCTGGAGGCTGGAGGGGATGCTGGAGTCACCCCAGGTGTGCCACACTGCGTCAACAAAATACAAGTTTTCAGACACACCGCTGCAGAATACCTGGAAAAACCGCCACCCTTCCGCCAATCTGCGGTGGACAGTGTGCAGATGCATCAGATCATTAAATCCACCGAGAAAATATCCAAGGGGACGTCCACTCACAAAGGGGAGCTGGTCCTTGAAGCAGACCCACACGTCATCCCCATAAAACCAATCTCCGCCCTGAGCGACATAGGGTCTCAGGAAAGCGAAAGCGCTCTGGATGGCCTGAATGCCATGCCTTTCATCCCGCCCGACTCCGCCCTCCTGTATCAGCCCGAGGTAGGAGTGCTGAAGTCCAAACCTGTCCCTAAGCCCACCCGGGGTAGACGAGGCAGGAGAAGGTCACCCACAGGTTACCGCTCCTTCCTGCCCCACCCGGAGATGCGCTTTCCGGAACAAGCCAGGTATGTTTCTGGACCCCAGTACCAAAGGTACATGCTGCCCGAATTTGGCCCCAGCTTGCCTGTTGATTATTGTGAGGTGGTCCCAGGCCATGGCGGGGACTTTGTTGCCTTCCCTTCAGACGCTGGCCGAGAGATGATGGGTGGTGGTGATGAGAGCATCTCTCTAGGTTACCCCAGCAACCGATGGTGCTGCAAAGACGACCTCTTCAAGTTACCGCAATCCTTCTATGGTAGGTGTTCTTTAATCGAAGGTATTAAGAAATGATAGATTGTGGATTTCGTTCAATCTGCCAATGTGTCTGTCTGTCTGTCTGTCTATCAACCTACCTAAGTATACCTGTCCCACCATCAGTTTGCCTGTCTGTCATGTCAGTTGGGATTTTGTTGGGCACTAAAGTTATCCTCCCCTTGTCTGCTCTCTCTCTCTCTCTCTCTGTCTGTCTGTCTCTCTCTCTCTCTCTCTCTCTCTCTCTCTCTCTCTCACACACACACACACACACACACACACACACACAAAAGTAGTGATTTGATTTGACTGTTTTTGATGATGAGTCTATTCACCCTTGGTGAATACTGGACAAAGCAAAAATCATAAAACAACCCCCCACCCCCACATCCCCAATAAACAAAAACAAAACAAAACGAGGGATGGTAGGGTGATGGCAAAATTAGGGTGAGGGCAGGAGTAGGGTGGTGTCAGAGGACTGCAACACTGCAGCAATGTTATTAACTTTGTGACAGCAGTGCACAGATACGTCGGATCGAAGAATAACATTCACAGCCGTGTATGACTGCATGGCATGATACACGTGTATATTGGTCTGGGTTGTGACAGATGGGTCTCTGTCTCTGTCTTTTTCTGCCTCTGCCTCTCGCTATTTCTTTCACACACACACACACACACACAA
>JAAQRG010296732.1:0-7500 GCA_011634625.1 Babylonia areolata
CACACACACGAACGCGCGCGCACACACACACACACACACACACACACACACGAACACACACCCACACACACACACACACACACACACACACACTCTCACATACTCTCTCTCCCTCTCTCTCTCTCTCTTTCTTTCTCTCAAGGAAATCCCCAACAACGTTGTTTTCTCGCTGTCAAAAACGCTTTTCTCAACAACCCCCCCACGGCAGTGATAAAGAGGATATGGATGGTGATGACGATAACGACGACGACGACGACGATGATGATGATGATGATGATGATGATGGTGATGATGATGATTCTAACAGCGTGCACACTACAGATTATTGCCGGGGGGATGCTGGTGATGTTGCTATTTCTGTAGACGGTGTCTCTCAGTGAAAACGAACAAAGATTCACCGATGGTGTAGTAAGGCAGGAGGAGGAGGAGGAAGTGGGAGATTGTGATGATGATGAATCTAAAGCGCATGGACATGATAGTGGTGGTGGTGGTGATGGTGATGATGATGATGATGATGATGATGATGATGCGAAACAAACCTGTACAAATGGCGAAGAAGCAAGAGGAGGGGGAGGAGGAGAAGAATAGAAGGAGAGGGGGGAGGAGGAGGAGGAGGAAGAAGATTAAAACAAAAAAAACAAAAAAAAAATAAATGAATAAACATATGTGTGTCTGCATATCTTGTCTGCCTGCCTGCTTACCTGTCTGTTTGTTTGTCCCTGTCTGTCTGTCTATCCATCCGTCAGTCCGGTTTTGTGTTATGTGTGTGTGTGTGTGTGTGTGTGTGTGTGTGTGTGTGTGTGTGTGTGTGTGTGTGTGTGTGATATCTCTTACCCAACTCCCCCTCTCTCTCTCTCTCTCTCTCTCTCTCTCTATCTCTCTCCCCTTTCCTGCCCCCGCGCTCTCTCCCTCCTCTCTCTCTCTCTGGAATCAAATTCTGTTTCCGACATTTCGATAAAAAATAAATATAGAAAATAAAAATTAAAAAGGGAGAGGAATGCAAGGGACCTTGTATAATAAATTAATCACTTTCATATGATTATGGATGTGAAACGGATTGTCGTAATGTCCTAGTGCTGAATACATCACATGCATTCTCAACATAGGCACCCCACAGGGATGTATTCTATCCCCACTGTTGTACTCACTATTCACACATGACTGTGCAACTCAAAATGAATGTAACACCATGGTCAATTTTGCCGACGATACTACTCTAGAAGGGCTGATCACGAACAGTGATGAGTCAAAATGTAGGGAAGAAGTACTGGAACTTGTCAGCTGGTGTGATCAAAACTTAGAACTCAATGTATCAAAAACCAAAGAATTAATTTTAAATTTCAGGAAGACCAGATCTGACCCCTTACCACTTGTCATTAAAGACAAGCAAGTAGAGATCATCAGCGACTTTAAATTTCTCGGACTGATCATTTCCAACGGTTTGAAATGGGAGAAAACACGGAAAAAAAAATTGTTAAGAAAGCACAACAGTGCCTCAAAATGTTCGGAATTAAAAAAGAAACCATGGTTGATTTCTACTGAGCAGTCATTGAAAGTGTGCTAACCTTCGGAATTACTGTTTGGTACGGAAACATTTCCAAGGCAGAAGTTGCAGCCCTGAACAGAATCGTAAAAGCTGCCACCAAGATTACCGGGGCTGATCTACCTTCTCTAGAAGACATATATCATAAGCAGCTACTCAAAAAAGCCAAATCATCAGCCAGGACGAATCACATCCAGCTTTTGGGATTTTGGAGATGCTCCCGTCTGGACGACGGTACAAAAGTATAAGGACGAAAACCAATCGCTTCGCCAATAGCTTTTTCCCCAAAGCAGTCAATGCCCTGTCTCTCGAACAAATTCAGTATGATATTTAGAATTGTGCATGCAACCAACAGCCACCTACCTGAAGATCTAGTCATCAGCTCCATCCACATGTAATATGGGGCTTATTTTCAAATGTGTGTGTGTGTGTGTGTGTGTGTGTGTATGAGAGACAGAGAGAGAGAGAGAGAGAGAGAGAGAGAGATATTGTTTTTTGTTTGTTTTTTTGTTTTTGTTTTTTATTATGTGTGTGTGTGTGTGTGCGTGTATGTTTGAGTATGCACAAGTTTTTATATTGATATGCACTTGCATGTATCCTAATTTCTACTGTATCTGTGTTTGTGTATGAGTTTCGATTTATGTGCGTATCTTGTTATGTACTATCCCCCCACCCTACCCCACCCCACCCCCAATATTCCTTGTGACCCCAGTCATCATCATGGCCTGGCTTCGCTGACGAAGATCTAGGAAGGGCGTTGTCCACGTCTGATGCAGGCACGCTCATGGCTGACAAGGCCAATGCGGGAAAAGCAGAGTCGGCCGCAGCGGTTGCAAGAGAAAGTCTGGTCTGGGTTCGCGGCTGCAGCGTCGTGGTTCTTCCTCCTTCTGCGTTTGTCCTCAAGGCTGGCCCTGCGGTTGTTTCCGAAGGAGGAGACAGCTTGGTGGATGGTGCGTCGCCAGGTCTCTCGATCAGCGGCTACTGCGGACCACTGGCGATGGTCAATGTGACAGGCACCGAGAGCTTTCTTCAAGGAGTCTTTGTATCTCTTCTTGGGTGCTCCTCTGTCACGGTGGCCAGTGGACAGTTCGCCATACAGCGCGATCTTGGGCAGGCGGTGGTCCTCCATCCTGGACACGTGCCCTGCCCAACGTAGCTGGGTCTTTAGCAGCACTGCCTCGATGCTGATAGTCTTTGCCTGCTCCAGGACCTCGACATTTGTGACAAATGTGACCCCAGTACACTTGGTGATAGAGACATATTCTATTCTATTCTATTCGTACACTCTAAAATAGATAGTTATCGTTTCCTTTAAAAAGTCCACTGCAAATCAGTGACCATTATAAAAACGAATGATCAACACACACGCTATCAGATTTGGAAGTGTTTTCATACTGTCAAAATGTTGTGGCCCTCACCAAGACAATGATTGTGTTCCTTCTGCTCTTCCATTTATATGGAACGTTGATTGTAAGATTTGTAATGTCAAGGAATATACATGGAAGGAAAGAAATGAAAGGGAGGAAAATTTATTTTTAAAGATATAACTGCGTCAGCGTCTGTGGAAAACCCACTTCGCCTCAAACCAAAACGCAGTGATAGTTGTCATAGTGATGTGCCAGACCAATACCCAGTATGTCAATGTCAGATGTGCCTGGCTGTCGTGGTTTAGTGGATCGGTTTTAACGTCTCTCTGAAGAGCATGTTGGGGAAGCTATGCCAGGAGAAACCCCGAGATATGGGATCGACAAGTTTCGGTTTCGGCCCTGTGCATGCTTTACGGGATGGTACCGAAGTCGAGTTCCTAATTTCTTTTTAAAATATTTTGTTCTGTCTTTCTTCTTTTTCCTTTTCTTTGTGTCTTTTATTTGTTTCTTCCTCTATTTCCGTATTTCCAGGGGAAACTCCGAGACATGGGACAGACACAGTCCTTCACATCTGTTTGCCGGCAGAGAGGTGCCCCAACAATCTAATACTGGCTTTCTGTCTCACATTCGTTTGTCCTTATTCTGCCAGTCCAAGAACATCACTCAGGCTGTTGGTATTCGGCGAGCTGCATCTCGGCTCCGGCCTAAGAAAACGAAGTGTGTGGGCCGACGGCAGGATCGCAAAACCCACCTTTGTTCCCTTTGTCCACCCCCGAAAACGGAGTATGGCTGCCTACATGGCGGGGGTAAAAACGGCGGGATAATGCATGTACAAAGCCCACTCGTGTACGTTCGAGTGAACGTGGGATTTGCAGCCCAAGAACGAAGAAGACGAAGAAGTCCCCTTTGTTCCCCATCCCATTACTTCTGTTGCCACCCCCCCCTTTTGCCCCACAATGGAAGTCTGGCTGTAGCTTGTGAAGAGAAGAGTGACTACATGTGTGACTGACTGCGTCGACACTACAAGAGTATTCTTCTACGTGGTATCTTCTTGCTCCCACCCCGCCACGACTTGGCCGTTCCTGTGGGCAGTGGGGCTGAAGAGAGGCGATCCATCACTCGCACTGCACTGCATCCCACGTTCAGAGTGAAGGACCTTGCAACTTCCATCATTCATCCACACTTTGCCACATGTACCTTCGTCTTAAATACCACGTGAAAGATTTGTATTTGTATTTGTATTCCTTTTTATCACAACAGACTTCTCTGTGTGAAATTCGGGCTGCTGTCCCCAGGGAGAGCGCGTCGCTACACTACAGCGCCACCCATTTTTTTGTATTTTTCCTGCGTGCAGTTTTATTTGTTTTTCCTGTCGAAGTGGATTTTCGTACAGAATTTTGCCAGGAACAACCCTTTTGTTGCCGTGGGTTCTTTTACGTGCGCTAAGTGCATGCTGTACACGGGACCTCGGTTTATCGTCTCATCCGAATGACTAGCGTCCAGACCACCACTCAAGGTCTAGTGGAGGGGGAGAAAATATCGGCGGCTGAGCCGTGATTCGAACCAGCGCCCTCATATTCCCTCGCTTCCTAGGCGGACGCGTTACCTCTAGGCCACCACTCTACTCCAGATGTATACTTTGTGTGTTCTTTCTGTGTGATTTGATTGGCATAATTTATCAGTTGTTCTTTATCAGTAACACCACATCATCCTTTACCATGGTCAAGACATTCAACTCGTTAGTTTTTAGCGTAAGAAATGGAATGGAAAACTTATCATCTTTCGCCCTGGGTTCACGAC
This sequence comes from Babylonia areolata, assembly GCA_011634625.1. Classification (NCBI taxonomy): domain Eukaryota; kingdom Metazoa; phylum Mollusca; class Gastropoda; order Neogastropoda; family Buccinidae; genus Babylonia; species Babylonia areolata. The sequence continues at coordinate 4,711 of JAAQRG010296732.1, forward strand.
TTCCTCTGTGTGAGAGAATACCTTACGGCTACAGACACAGGCTAATATCCGATGTATAAGGCATTTGGTAATGTTCAGTCTGCTAATGTCTGTTGTGCTAATGTCTGTGGTGCTAATGTCCAGTGTGCAAATATCCGGTGTGCTAATGTCTGGTTTGCCAGACAGATATCCGGTGCACCAGGCAATTATTGTCCGGCAAATGCACATTTAAAACAGGCCTAACATAACAGTACTCGTGTGAACTAGCAAGACTCAGTGTCGGGTCATCTCTGATGCGTTTGTCCCAAGGCAAGAGTCACATGCAAAAATGCCTGGTCCGTGTACTCCAGACGAATACATCTTGAGCGCGTTTGTTGTCGGAGAACGGGGTTCAGGAGCATGGAAATGCGAAAAAATTTTTAAAAAAAGAAAAAAAGAAGTAAATAATAAATGCGTGTGCACGCACACACACACACACACACACACACACACACACACACACACACACACACAGTGGGGAGGATGGGGGCTCGCTCATGGAGGACAAAACCAGCAATACCTCTCATCCCATCAACAACAAGAAATAGAACATGCGTCTCACACACGCGCCCTTGACGCCATCTACAGCGCCGACCAATCAGAAGATGACGAGGCTGCTGAATGTGGGTGATTGGGTGACTGATGGCGGTGTGTCCTGAAGCCTTCCGCCTGTCATCTCAAGGCCTGCCTCTCGCCTCTCCTCTCCTTTCCTCTCCTCACTTTCTTCTCCTCTCCTCCTCCTCTTTCTCCCAAGTCATCGACATTTTCACGTCACACCAGCCCCCGCCGTTTACGGACAACAATGCTTTCCCTCTCAACAACTGTATGCAACTCAAACATCGCTAATTGTCTCCCTTCTGCCGATCAGGGGAGGTCACTGGCTTTTGCTGGCTGTCAGAAGGGAGAAGGAGGTGGGGAGGGGGGACTGGGAGTGGGGGAGGGGGGGGGTGTTCGACGTGAGTTTCTTCTTCAGGGTGGGGGAGGGGAGGGGGGTCTGTATCGTTTGGTTGTGAAAGCGAGGCGCTGAGGTCTGTGTGCTTCCTCTGTTCCGCTGCTGCTTTTTGCTGGCTGCTAATTCTTCATCGTGGAAAAAGGCTCCCTGCAAAACGGCATTCTTCCTATCTCGGGTCGTTCGTCTGAGCAGGGCGAAGGAAATTGCCCGGAGGGGGATTTTCAAACGCTATTCAGGGTGTGTGTGTGTGTGTGTGTGTGTGTGTGTGTGTGTGTGTGTGTGTGTGTGTGCTGACACGTGTGTGTGTGTGTGTGTGTGTGTGTGTGTGTGTGTGTGCAGATACTTGACAGAACACACATCGCCTACAATGCAGGCAATTAGACCGAGAGGGGCTCACGTCAACCGCTCAGACTGGAGAATGAGACGAGGAGGGGAGGGGAGAGGTGGAGGGGCCGGACCCGGGGGGTGGGGGTGGGGGTTATTGAGAGGGTAGGGGTGGTTGTGATAGGGAGGCAGGGGAAGAGAGAGACTTCGAAAGAAAGAAAGGAAAGCGAGAAAAACTTTTTCTCCCTTTTAAAGTTGTCGGAGAAGTTGATGTTTGCTGTGGTGGTGGTGGTGGTGGTGGTGGTGGTGATGGTTGAGGCGGTGATGGTGGAGAAAAGGGCTGCTGGCAGAACGGCTTTGAATGGGGAGGAAGATGTGGTGGTGGTGGTGGTGGTGGGAGGTAGGAGAGAGAGTGCTGGTTCGTCTGACCGCTGCTGTTGAATCATTGCTTGTTCTGGTTTCGGGGAGAGATGGAGGAATGTCTGCCTGCTTGCTTTGTCCGTCTGGCTCTGTCTGTCTCTGTCTCTCTCTATCAGCTCCTTTTCCCATCACCTCTCTCTCTCCGCTGTCTGTCCCACGGCACTCTCTCGTTCTGTCTGGCGATCTGGTTCCAGTTCTTGTCACTTTACTGAATCTTGGAATCAGCGATCACAAAGTCAGTTGACTGACGAACGAGCCCAGGTGATTGTAGCCATGTAATCTGGATCGGGGTGATTTGAGGACAAGACTCATAATCGGTCCTCGACACAAAAAGTAACTAAACTGATTTAATATCGCCTTAATATAATGTTCTGTCGATTTGTTTTCTTCGTGTATATATTGATCTTTGAAGGAGAGAGAGTGTGTGAGTGTGTGTGTGTGTGTGAGAGAGAGAGAGAGAGAGAGATAGAGAGAGAGAGAGAGAAATGACAGGGCTTAACCAATAGCGAGACAGAGAGAGAAAGAGAGGAGAGAGAGAGAGAGAGAGAGAGAGAGAGAGAGAGAGAGATGACAGGGGAATAATGATCATGATGCAGGACGCTCAGTCTGTGGAATACATGTCTGAAGCGCACAAAAAATCTCGAAAATAGTCAAGAAAGCACTTGCGAAGAAAAAACAAAACAAAAAACAAATGCACCAAAGTTCGAAAATATTTTCCTACAGAGGAAAGATCATGTTACAAATTGTGTTATATGTCTATGGACACATCAACAGTGCACAACAACAAAAAAAAGCATCACACACACACACACAAGAAAGAAGCAATCCATCAGCGTTCCGGACAGCACGTTCTGCAGCTTAGTTCCCAAGCAGGCTGGAATGTGTTGTATGCTACAGCGTCTGACGATGACCACAATGGTGTCCTGTCAACGTGCCCTTGCCATTGTCATGTGTAGAGAAGAAACAGTGTTGGTACCAGGACTGCTTCTTCTTGTTGAAAGCCACAAGAAAAGTATCATCTTAGAGAGAGACAGAGAGAGAGAGAGATTTGACAGATGTTCGTCAACAATCTTAGG
>JAAQRG010296737.1:0-10349 GCA_011634625.1 Babylonia areolata
CCTGATCGCAAAAACGTGTGTCGGAACTGTGATGAAAGGACGAGATCGCGATTTGAACCCAGACCACCATGGACACTGTACTGGCATCTTAACCATTCTGCCACCTTCCTCTTAAGAAGCTGAAGACATATCATAACGACCTCTCACCCTCCTCCACTTCCTGCCCACCTTCCCCTCCCCTCTCTTTCCCCCGCCATCCACCACTCCTAACGCCTCTTTCTGCACAGACAGTTGAATTGTTTGAAAACCACATTGCAAAGTACAACCTCCATACAACCTTTCCACTTCCTTCTGAAAGAATAAGATGGAAATGGAAAAATGCGATGTACTAAACGCCCGTCTGTGAGTGAAAGAAAAACAAAAAAAGACTTTGGAAATATGGCCAGTTGTATCGACCTGTAGGTTTTCGTCTTCAAAATGAAAGCATGCAGCTGACACGTCTGTGGATAAAACTCTACAGTGAAAAACAGCAAAGCAAACTCATAACGCGTATGTGATAAAGCTCCACTGACAGGTGGGCAGCTATTGGTGTAGTTTGGAGCTCAGTGCTTTTAGCTGCTGCCAACTCCCCCACTCTCCACTTCCTCCCCTCATTCTCACCTCTCCCCCATCCCTTCCTCCCGAAAGTGTTCGTTTGAAGGTTTGTGTGGGTGTTTTTATTTGTTGTTTTTTTTAACCGGTCGCGTGTGTGTGTGTGTGTGTGTGTCTGTGTGTGTGTGTGTGTGTGTCTGTATGTGTCTGTGTGTGTGTCTGTCTATCTGTGTGTGTGTCTGTGTGTGTGTGTGTCTGTGTGTGTCTGCGCGCGAGCGTATGTGTGTGTGTGTCTGTGTGTGTCTCTGTGTGTCTGTGTGTGCTGGGTGGAATTTGGTAACTTTGCAGCGATAACAACTTTAATTTTGAAGGTGTAAGTATAACAGTTTAATAATACATAAGAAAAACGGGTATGACTTGCTAACGAGAAACAACTTATTTCGGATGTGTGGGTGATGTTAAAGAGGTATAAACCGTTTCATAGTTGTGAGATTATCCATTTGATTTAGTTCAACGTATCAGTTCTGGTAATGAACGTTTCTAAAGTTAGTCAGTTAAGTTATTGGTCAGTCAACCGATTATTCCTACCACCCTTTACTATTTGTTAATCATATCGTTTCCTGGCCTCATTATTTCTATAATTTCCAGTGGATAAACTACCGAGGCAACCATGTATTTGTTCTGTATTGTCCACGTGTTCTGTGTAGCTTATTCAGGATTAAAGAGGCTATGCCAGTCTTGAATAAAAGCTAATTTGTGTTTGCACATTTCTTCTGTCTTTGCTGCTGTGTGCACATGGCAAATGATTGGTATAAGGACAGGCCCGGCGCTTCCTTTTTCGAGGAAGTGTCTGGGTTTGTTCCAATGTACCTTTTTTTTATTATTTACCTGTGTGCTAGCTGAATCGGTAGCGTAAGCATCACTGACTTGAAGTTGTGTACCTTGTGTAATGGAGAGAGTTACCACCCTTTACTATTTGTTGATTATTCCTATTGTTCAAAGTCAGTGATGAAGAAACTAAGTAACTTCATTATTCATTTACTCCGCTCATTTGTTGTTTCGTGTTAAGTAATATGAGAATTTATATGGGCTGATATAAGTAATTCCAATTTTTTAAATAGTGGTTTAACTAAAGAACACGAAAAATACTTATTCATTCATTTATCTATTTACTTACTAATCCATCTACTTATCTATTTATAAACATGTATTCGTTTCCGTTAGTAGCAACTATTCCCAAAAGCTTTGTACTGTTCGCTTTCCACTCACTCACTTTCTGAATGGATTTGTTGAAGTGCCCCGCTTTTAACAAATCTGTCAGTAGTTACCGTTTCCCTGGCAGCTCTTCAGCACTAAAGAGAGATGGAAAAACCCACACCCTTACGCACCTCTCAGCTTAGAGAGCGAGTCGTTCAGAAACATGGCTGTCAGGCCGACTTGAGACTTGTCTCTGAAATCAGAGCAAACATTTCTGTCGCGGAACCTTGCTGGTTGTCGGCAATGGTTGGTGTAAACGGGAAAAGACTTACTGCCATTTCCTTTCTGAGATTTACTTAAAACGGTTCATATACAAGACTGGTTTATTTGTTGTTGATTTAACTCACTCAGTACGGCCAGTCCTCTCTTCTCCTCTACACAGACCCCTCGGATGTCCAGTGGGTGACTGAATGACCCAACTTTTAGCTTCCGTCGTCAGAATTGTGGTATTCTTTGTCAACATTCACCTCTTCAGTATAAGAGCCTTCCGCTTGCAATATTTTGATGATGGTAACTGGGGTGAAACGCTGTTAACGTCGTCTCTTTCGCCGCTCGTATGGAGAGAGTTAAACAGCATTTTATTTAGAACATAGCAAAACACACTACAGTTATAGAAAATAATACAAGAAGAAAATCTTATGCAAAGTCTTGCTCTGATATATGCACATCTGAAACATGTGACTTCACCTCTACAAATTTGAATACCTGATTAAAGATCATTTTCAACAAAATGTGAATAGAGTATGTGTAATATCAACAATGTCTTGCTTCACATGTTCACATAAAAATCTGGGTACTGATGAGTAGGGTTAATTTGGTAGTTATAACAACCATTACTTGTTCAACATTCAAAGTTGTCATGTGTGTTTAACATTAAAATACACTAGCTTGGAAATTGTTCGGATGAATAATGGTATTTCTCCAGCTAATTCATTGGTTTGTTCGTCAGTTAGTTTGCTAGATAGGCAGATACTTAGATAATTGGTATGTCGGAGAGACAGCCAGTTCAGCCAGCCAGTCAGTTTCTCAACATGTTATTTAGTTGAAAGGAAGTTGGAAATAGGTGTTAATTCCAAGATTTATTGCATCATTCTTAACTAAACTCATCTAACCAGCATCAGTTGTCTATTGTAGTCACTCCCAGACACTTTGAGTGTCTACCCACGCTCACACACCATCAGTAAATGCAACTTTCACAGTTCACCAGATCGCCAGCACCGCGAGAAAATGCTGTGCTTGATAAGTTGGTTGAATATTCGTTGGCCCGATTGTTCATCAAATTAGTTCGAAGTGGGGATACAAGGTGTATTGATCCATCATTTCAAGCTGTTGCTGCATTCTTTATAACCAAGTCTTCCTTACCCACCATCAGCATCATCCACTCCCTCACCACCCCTTCCCCATCTCCCATTCCTCCAGTGTCTCGACACCAGACTCGCTCTCACACTTCACCGGGTCGCGAGCAGCACGGCTTTCAATGCATCAATCACCTGATGCAGTTACCTCCCCTCCGACAGCTCTTCAGTGCTGGAGAGAGATGAAAAACCCACCTCCTTACGCACCTCTCAGCTTAGAGAGCGAGTCGTTGAGAAATATGGCTGTCGCGTCGACTAGGGTCTTGTCTCTGAAATCAGTGCAAACACTGTCTGTAGCAAAGCTCTGCTGGTTGTCGGCAGTGACTGGCGTGGTCTGAAGAAGTTTTTGAGCTGTCCCCTTCAGTGTGTGCATATTCAGCGTACAATTTGCAATAATTTATTTTTATTTTTCAACGTTGTGCATTGTGGCCGGTACTGCAATTTTGTCATGCAGGTACTTTTATGTTTCTCTAGATATGGTGGAAATGTGTTGATTTTGAGAATATTTAGTACGCTGTTTAAATCTTTAAAAAACCTAAAAGAAAACGTTATTTGTTTTAAACAGGTAAGTACGCCACACTCGGATCCGAAAGTATTTGAGGGGATTGTTGGTTAGTTAGTTAGTTAGTTGGTTAGCTAATTAGTTGGTTGGTACGTTGGTTAGTTGTTGAGGTTTTGTTTGTGTTGTATTGTATCGTATTGCATTGTATTATTTTTTTGACACAGCAGATTTCTCTTTTTGAAATTCGTGCTGTTCTCCCCGGGGAAGAACGCATCGCCACAGTGTAGCGTTTTTGTTTTTGGTTGTTGTATTTTTGTTTTTGTGTTTGTGTGTGTGCTTGTTTGTTTGTTTTTTGGTGTGTTTTTTTGTTGTTGTTTTTTTCTTTTTCTTTTTTTTTGGGGGGGGGGGGTTGTTTGTTGTTGTTGTTTTTTTGTTTTGTTTTTGTTTTTTGCATGAAAACGTATTTGTTCTACTATCAAAGTGGAATTTTCGACATACTTTTTTGTCAGAAACAACTATTTTGTTGCCGTGGGTTCTTTACTGCTTGCTGCACACGGGCCATCGGTTTATCGTCTCATTCGGAAGACTAGTTTGTTAACTGGTTAGTTAGTCAGTCAATTAGTTAGCCAGTCAGTTATCAGTTTTTCAGTTTTTAAAAGAAATCATGGGAATCAAGGAACGGGTCAGCGATTCCAGACTTCGTTGCATCATTTTGACCACGTCCAGCTGCCCAGCTTCAGTGACGTTCACTTCCTGACCCCCTCTCCTCACTGTCTCTCCAGCAGAATCACTCGCACCGCAATTGATCAGGTCGCCAGCGGCGCGGCCTTCAGTCCGTCAGTCATCAGACAGCTCCTCAGCACTGAAGAGAGAGAGAAAATCCTCCCCCCCAGGAGCGCCTCTCGACGGAGAGAGAGCGGATCGTTGAAAAGCACGGCTGTCGTGCTTTCTTCCCATCTCCTTTTGCGTTTGTGGGTTGCATATCCTCCGCGTTCACTGTTTTCTGCGAGTGGGCAATCACGGCTATTGCCATTTTAACCTGCATTTAGGCATCCATACTGAGAGTTGTCCGCATCAAAGTACGCCATCAAAAAGGATGGGTTTTTTTTCCCCCCTGTTGTTATATGTTTATTTTCAGAGCTCATTATTAGACATGAAGTATCAGCCTCTGGAAACAATTTCAGAAACCCCAGGATTATACTAATACTGCCACAGCTGCTGCTGGAACTACTACTACTACTACTACTGCTGCTGCTGCTGCTGCTCCTACCAATAGTACCACTGCCACCACCATCAGTTCCCACCGCCGCCGCTGCTGCTGCTACTACAACTTCTACTGTCACGACTTCTTATGTTGCTGTTGCTGCTGCTACTGTTGCTACTGCGACAACTACGACTGTTGCTATGACTACTGCTGATGCTCAACTACTGCTCCCGCTGTTTACGGCTGCTTCTGCTGCTACACCAGCTATCTCTGCTACTGCTATTATTGCTCCGAAGACCTGACCAGCGTGTTGGGTTTATGCTAAGGTCATCATCTGCTCCTTTTTTTTCCTCCAACAGCAGATGTGATCAGTAGTAGTAGTAGTAGTAGTAGTAGTAGTAGTAGTAGTAGTAGTAGTAGTAGTAGTAGTAGTAGTAGTAGTAGTAGTAGTAGCAGCAGCAGCAGCAGCAGAAGTAGCAGTAGCAGTAGTAATAGCAGCAGCAACAGTAGTGGTAGTAACAGCAGCAGAAGCAGTATGCGGATCAGTCTGCACACTTTGACGCCTCCTTGAAACTGAAACAGAAATTACGATTGCTGTTATTGCTGCTGCAACAACTGCTGATGCTACTGATTCTGCTACTGCCACTGCTGCTGCTGCTGCTGCTGCCATTACTACTACTACTATAGCTGCTGGTGCTGCTATTACTACTACTACTACTACTACTACTACTACTACTGCTGCTGCTGCTGCTGATGATGATGATGATGATGATGCTATCATTACTACTACTACTATTTCTGCTGCTGCTGCTGCTGCTACTGCTACTGCTAATACTACTACTACTGCTGCTGCTGCTGTCACTACTACTACTACTACTACCACTGCTGCTGCTGCTATTGCTACTACTACTGCTGCTGCTGCTATTACTAGTACTACTACTACTGCTGCTGCTGCTGCTGCTGCTGTTGCTACTGCTATTACTACTACTACTTCTGCTGCTGCTGCTGCTGTTGTTGCTGCTGCTGCTATTACTACTACTGCTGCTGCTGCTGCTACTACTACTACTACTACTGATGCTGCTGCTGCTGCTGCTGCTGCAAGTAGTAGTGGTGTTGCTAAGTTCATGACGAACGATTCTTTAGCCGTAAATGGAGGACAGGGGGAAAACAACAAACAGAGACTCCTCCACCAAAACAACTTATCAGCAGTCACGCGCACGACACGCGCCATGGTGGTTGGCCATAAAACAGAGGGCGTGTGATCAATTGTTTCAACACCCTCCACGTCCTCCCAGCAAAAACTGCTGTGCCTAACAGCCTGGGTTGAGTTTCCATGCTGATAAGAAACTAATCTAACGCGTTCGTGGTGTGCGCTCTAATTTGCACAATCTGCCGTCGATGTAAACCTTCGAGTTCATGATTGGAACTTTTGTCCAGAGTGGAGGTTTGAGAATATTGTTGTCGATCTTTGTGTGTGTGTGTGTGTGTGTGTGTGTGTGTGTGTGTGTGTGTTTCGTCCCTTTGTGTGTGTGTGTGTGTGTGTGTGTGTGTGTGTGTGTGTGTGTGCTCTTTGTTGTGTACATTTTGTTTCTTTCATATTTTTTTTTAGGTGCACAGCAAGCACAGCAAGAACAACAACAACAACAACAAAATAATGATAATGATAAGAAGAAGAATCATAAAGAAGCAAAAATCACTTTGTCAAGGGAACAACTATATTATGTGCATCTTGACTAATCAGAGCACTCACTGCCACCCCCACCCCCACCTCACCCCCCCCACCCCACCCCACCCCCACCCCACTCCCCCACCTCCCCACCCCCAAAAAAAAAGAATCTACAGGATGGCTCTGCACGGTTTCGACGCCCTCTGTCTGGCAAGAGCGGTCTGAAGTTCATACAGAGAAATGTGTTATGGCGAGGAAGTAGTACTGAAAGTAATGCAACGCCAGGGAAGACAACACAGGTTAGTTCAAGTTAACCGCAATATGTTGTCGATGTTTCCTTTTTTTTTCTCTTTCTTTTTATTCCCTCCATATTTCGTTCCTCTTTCACTCTTCCTTATCACAAATCCCCTGTCAAAGTAACCCTAGGATCGCTGCGCGCCCGTCCCCCTGCCACCAGTGCGTCACGACATCTTCTTCTTCTTCTGCTTTTTCTGCTTCTTTCGTAACCTGCCACTCCCATACTCTCTCATGTATCAGAGTCCACGTATATGATCATTTTTTTTCCCGTCATGTATGCAGCAGCTATACTTCGTTTTCGGGGGTGTGGTGGCAGAAGCAAGCAACTGTTCAACTGTTTACCTACCTGGGATCTATCATCACCAATGAAGGATCGAAACCAGAAATCCTCTCAAGGGCAGCCAAGACAACATCAGTACTGTCCGGACTGAAATGTAGGTGGAAAGACGGCAACATCTGCATGAAACATAAGATCAGACTTTTTTTTAATTTATTTATTTTTTCATTTTTATTTTAACTCTCTTTTTTTCTCTTTTTTTTCTTTTTTTTCCTCAAGGCCTGACTAAGCGCGTTGGGTCATGCTGCTGGTCAGGCATCTGCTTGGCAGATGTGGTGTAGCGTATATGGATTTGACCGAACGCAGTGACGCCTCCTTGAGCTGCTAATACTGATACTGATCAGACTCATGTGTGCACGTATACCCCATCCTCCTGTATGCATGCGAGACATAGGCCCTCACGGCGGATTTGGAAAGAAGAATTCAAGCCATGAAGATGAGGCGTTATCGCAAGATACTTAACATACATTGTTTACATCATTGTTGAACGAGTGCACTGAACCATCAAGCAGCTCACTGGACCTTGTGAAGATCTGCTGACACTGGTAAGTAAAATAAAGCGACACTGGTATGGCCAGGAACAAGATCTAATGGCCTCGCTAAAACAATTCTCCGATGAACTGTTGAGGGAGGGAGAAGATGGGAAGACAGAAACAAAGATGGACTGACAACATTGCAGAATGGACGGGAAAACCATTTGCAGAGATCCAGGCTTTGACACACAACCGACAGACCTGGATGAATGTGGTTAACATTCTCTGCGGCACCCCCAATACTCTTCACAGAGGAGGAGGAGAAGTACGTAAAATCAGAACAGGCACCACTGAACACCACCGAAGTGACTCAGCAGCAGTGCAGGGTCTCCTCTAGTGTGTGGCCTCCTGGCGACCTAACATCGATGGTTCCCTGTGGACTGCCGACGCTGGAACTGTGACGGACGAACCCGGGTGTGGCTGTGTATGGGGGAATCTAAATGAGCGGCGTGGGAGTAATGCCGCTGAAACGGTGCAGATGATGGGGCAGCAAAAACAAAAACAAAAAACAAAACAAAACAAAAAGATTGTCTGGCAACATTGCAGAATGGACGGGAAAACCATTTGCAGAGATCCAGGCTTTGACACAGAACTGACAGACCTGGATGAATGTGGTTTACAGTTCTCTGCGGCACCCCAAATACTCTTCACAGAGGAGGAGGAGAAGTAGATGATGATGATGGTGATGATGATGATGATGATGATGTTGAAGCAGAAGAAGAAAAAGATGGCTGGGTATGTTAGTGTTTCCACAACCCACCGAACGCTGACATGGATTGCGGGATTTTAAACGTGCGTGTTTCATCTTCTGCACTCGTAAAGAGAGAGAGGTTCGTGCACCAGTAGGTCCACAAAGCTGTTGACCAGGGAGACCGGAACACTCTCCACCCTTAATCCATCAGGCGCCGCGACCGGGATCTGAACCCAGTACCCTCAGACTGAAAATCCAACGCTTTAACCACTTGGCTGTCACAGACACGGGGCCAGCCACTGAAAGACTCCGCGATCCTGCTGAATCACATCAGTGGTGCATGGTTGTGCGTGTCCTGATTTCAGCAAAGGTCGACCTCAGAAATCTCTGGAGTATCTGTCAAAACTTTGTTAATCTGAACTACATGGCCAAAACATGCAGTAAGTACTTAAGTATTCCCTTGTTATCCAATCTCATTTCAGCCTGTATTTTTTGTTACCCATCTCTTTGACCATTATCAAATAATTCGGTAAATTCATCATGATTATTGCATTTAGCCGTGCTCAGGAACTTTCTCAAAGTTGTGTATAAAAAGAGGAGGATAATATAATAACCAGCAAACTAAAGAGGTACAAAAGCAGAAAGAAGCACTGACCACCAGGAACTGAGACTAATATAATTCCACGAAAAGAAACAAAATGAAACAAACTCGCGATATTAAAAGATCTGGTGTATATGTCAATACGAAAACAAAATCAACCAAAGTAGGCACACACACAGTATTACCTATCAACACACGTGTGCTCATCAGACAGCACGTGCATGCATGCGCACACCCACGCGCACGCGAGCGCGCATAGGGGAGGCTGGAGGGTACGGGGGTGGGGGACGACGCGTACACTCACACACACACGCTAACATGTTTGACGCAGAGGCCTATTGACACAGACCAAACAAGGGCAGCGGAAGGCTTAACTGACGGACGACAGCGCACGAGCGGCCGCCATCTGCAACACCGAGCGGCTCAGGAATTGTGGGATCGATCGGAAGCACGTGGCACCCCCTGGGACCACTTCCGCTGCAGTCCTGACGAACGACAGCAGCAAAGTGACCCAACGCCTCCTGCCCTCTGCACAAAGGCCCGGCACTGCGGAACAGGACTTGGTTGTCCCAAGGAAACTGCGCTTTGACACGTTAATCGAATTCGTATTATTATTGACCTTGTTTTACGCACAGTTCATTCAAAGTTTGTACGTCTGGGAATGTTCGACCCAGGTGGAAGCTGGAGAGAGGAATCGTGCACGTTGGCGTCGTGGTAAGCGTCACAGTCTGAGGAGTCAAAGGTGTGGGTTCAAAGCACATTTGCAGTATTTGAATCAAATGTTGCGGTTATTATTTTTAGGCCCAAGTTTGTACTATAGAAGGACTAATTGTCCTCAGAATCAGTATCAGAATAACTTCAGTCATCTCTGTAAGAGAAAATAAGAGTGGTGAAGTCTGTGATACATAAAGATTACAAGCAAAGCAGTGCGTTTTGGAATACAACATATACAACAAAATCACACACCGCACAGTCATAGCAAAGCAAGCCTGATAACAATATCACCTTTCCACTATTCAAAACACACACACGCATGCGTGCACGCACACACACACACACACACACACACACACACACACACACACACACCACTGACCCCGACAACAAACCACAACAGTAAAGCCTTCAGTACACACGGGGATTGGCTTTTTGACACTGTGCTCCATTGGAAATCTTAATAAGGCAAAGACTCGGACTCAGATGGTTTCATTCATTTAAAGCCACAGGCCCTCATGAAAAAGGAGGGCGGTAACAAAATTTACATATTTTAAACACACAAAAAAAGTGGCACTGCATCTTAACGACAAGCTCCTTCCTCGGGGAGAGCAACCCGGATTTCATGCTGGGAGATCTGTTGTGGAAAAAAAGAAGAAGA
>JAAQRG010296749.1:0-10351 GCA_011634625.1 Babylonia areolata
TGTGCCTGTGACTTAAAAAACAAGAATTATCCTGAATATCTATGTGGTGTCAAAAGATTCAGAACTGAATAAACTTTAAATTCATATGAAAGAGGCACACGAAAATTCGTACTTTCTCTCTGCACTACTCAAATGAAGACAAGTGTGGCAAATGGAGGGGTGACGTCATGCAAGACGGTTATTCAGCCACATGGAAAAACCCACATATTTGTCTGCCTGTAACTTTGAAATAAGAATTTTCCTGAACATATATGTGTTGTCAGACGATTCAGAATTAAGTACATTTTAGATTTCGATTCGTCATAGGCACAGGAAAATTCGTATTTTCTCTCAGTACTCAAACAAAGACAAGAATGGCAAGTGGAAGAGTGACGTCATGCAGCCACAAAGAGCCGACGGCGACAGTGAATGTTCAAATACTTCACGCCCATATGCTGATGCATGAAACATCGGAACTTCGGCTTAGATCCAGATCAAACTAACGTTTACTGACTGCAGTCATGATGTGAACTGCCACATAATCAGCTGACGTGAAATCAGCCTGGAACATAGAGCCAATGATTTGTCTCTATGGCCTGGAAGCGCAAATCCACTGAATGTTACAACTGAAGTGAGGATCATTTTGTCTGTATGCAGCATAGTGTTACAACTGAAGTGACGATCATATTGTTTGTATGCAGCATTACCAACAGCTCCAGCGTCTTGACAAGGATGGAGATCGTGTGTGAAAGTGGCTGGATGAGTGAGAGTGCGTGCGTGTGTATGTGCGTGTGCGCGCGCGCATGTACATATGTGTGCGTGTTTTGTGCATGCTCGCATATGTACGTGTGCGTATGTGCGCGTGTGTACTCGTGTGTATGTGTGTGCCCATGTGTTACGTGTGCAGTTTATAAACATCTGTGTGTATAATATGTTTGTGTATGTGAGTGATGGTAAAGTGTGTGTGTGTGTTTTCGTGCGCGCACTTGTTTTCCCTGTTAGTGTGAAAAAGATGGTGAGTGTGCGCATGAACGCATTCATTTTTTGTGTTTTTTAGTACCACAGCAAATATGATTTGAAACGAGAACGGCCCTACTGTATTTCCCACATTATAAAATATATGTTTTGGAAGTTATAATAATATGATTATAATCAGTAACCACGACCTAATAAAATGTATGTGGTTGTTCAGGCATTAGACATATCTTCCAGGCCTAAGTATGGATTTGCTGGTCAAGGCCATCACATCTTGCTGTGACCTTATTACATATTTGATCTCCTGATATGCGGCTGCTAGACTTTAACTCTCTCCATACGAACGGCGAAAGAGACGACGTTAACAGCGTTTCACCCCAATTACCATCATCAAATTATTGCAAGCGGAAGGCTCTTATACTGAAGAGGTGAATGTTGACAAAGAATACCACAATTCTGACGACGGAAGCTAAAGGTTGGGTCATTCGGACACCCACTGGACATCCGAGGGGTCTGTGTAGAGGAGAAGAGAGGACTGGCCGTACTGAGTAAGTTAAACAACACAAATTCAATTAGATTCAAGGTAATCAGAGTGTTTATGAATGTTGCTAATACAGATCTAGTGCAGCACATTATTTGTGTGAATGGTCACTAGTAGTGCGATAAACAAACACTGTTTGGAACAGCAGTCACCATAATGTAGTCAGTGCGTGTAGTGACCTAATTTCAAGACTAAATTTAGCCATTTGAAGAAAGTGTTGGTAGGTCTGTGTGCCTTAAAATGTTCAGATAGCATCACAGTACATGCACGCAACACATATTTTCATTCAGTTGTCTCTGCCTACAAATTTTATATTTGTTTTCAAAACATTTTAAGTCAAAGAGTTTGCCGGTCAAGATCATCTGGTTTTACTGTGACCAAATTACATGTTTTGCGCTAAATCTATTAAGCAAAGTGTCTGAAACGAATAATATACATAACACAACAACACACTGATTGTTTGAAATTCAAAAGTGATGCTCAAAGGAAAGACAACATTTAGATCTGCAGTTACACTGACGCGGCCGGTGCGTGAAGGGTAACCTACTTTCATAACTATTTGTAGCCAAATGAGGAAAGTGTCAATATGCCTATTGCCTACATATGTTCAGATAGATTCACAACTCATGTGTGCATCAAGTCATGCTTTCACTTTACAACCTAACTGTTGGGATTCGTTGAGAATTGCTGCGAGCCGCTTAGCAGATGATGTTTTCGAAGACGCCATATTTGTTATCTTCACGTTGCGTCGACTATGAACACATAGGTCCTTTGATGAATTGTTTTGAGTCACACACACCGCAGAATGAAACGCAGTCAATTAAAATATTCCACAGAAAGCCTGAAGTTTCAATGAAAAAAATTATTTTTCTAACTTTTGAGTCGGAAACTTGGCTAAACTCGAAGAATCGATGGGACCCGGCTAAAGTCGCAACTCACATTGGGTAGCCAGTAAAACCGTTGAAAACCTACTACATTCATACTTATCTTGATTCAGAACGTCAAGGGCAGACGATCAATGCCTGTTCACTGCTCATTTCCAACTTCGTAGATCGGAATTTCCGTCTTCGTTGCTTTCAGCATGCAACTGAAATAGGGCAAATGAGTGCAGTATTTTTCTACATGGTTTTGACAGGCATGCACCCGAAAACACTAAAAATACTACTGTTTCAGGGTGTTTTGTGCAAAGATACTTACCGACAGCAAAGCTAAGACTTCGAAGATGCGATATTTATAATTAAAAATAAAAAATCCCGATTTTGATTTTGACCCTAACTACTTGTTTTTGCATAAAGCTAAGAATCGCTGGATGCGACCTTTGGCCGGGTTTTCGCGTGCTGCGTCACACACACACACACACACACAGACACACACACATGCGCGCACAGATAAATGGTAGGCAGATGAAAGGGGATATGAAAGACAGACAGACAAACAGATAGATATATAGATAGACAGACAGATTGATAGATAGACAAACAAACATGTTCTCACCGTCAGTTCAACCAATGGACGTTTCTGAACGGGTCACAACGGTTCATCTTGACCAGTGTCATTTCTGTAAGGAATGTAAAAATCATATGAAGCAAGTTAGGAAGTAACACTCCCCTTATCCCTGCCCCCCGGCCCCGGCCCCCTCTGTCACCCCCCACGCCCCACCGGCCGCGTGTGTGTTGTGTATTCGTGCTTATGTCAGATCATATCATGTGTCACGGCTTTTAGGCTTTATCAGCCTTTTGCCTGTTCATTGGATTTTTTTTGTTTTTGTTTTTTTGTTTACTGTTTATAAGAGTTTGCAATTATGTTTGCAAGCTTCCAACGGAGAAACCTATTTGGAAGCCATAATCCTTACAGTATTTATCTGATATCTTTTAAAAATTGTGAAGTGTTCTTGCATTGGCAATGCAGTTAACTGGGCAGATTATAACACAAGTTAACAACCCCGTTAGTAGAAAGTGTGACAAAAGGTTTGATTTGGTGAATGTTTTCGTCAGTTTTAGTAGGTGTCCCCTGGTATTAGTACTGTCCTTTGGATTAAAAAGACATTGTGTTGTGTTTTTATCATAATGTCCATGTAAAATTTGGTAAGTCTCCACTATATCACCCATTAACCTACGATATTCAAGGCTTGGGAGTTTCAAACTACTCAGTCTGTCTTCGCAGAACATACTATTCATCCCCAAATTTGCTTAGTAAAAATTCTTTGCAGGTTTTCTGTCAAGTCAATATATTTCTAAGGTAGGGGGAAAGCTGTGAACTCCAGTCCGATGGTTGTGGGCGTTTGATCTAACAGCCGAATGTACGGAAAATCAGTTTCATTTCACCTGTCATCTGCACGAACACTGCACTGTTCATTTTTAAATACAAAAAAGAGTGTTTTTCTCGTTTATTCATGCCATCATATGCTACACATTATGGAATTTGAACAACCACACTCATAAGCCTACGGGCTACTCACCCAGTCAATTACGAACAATGAAAGCCCTACGTTTTGTATGCACGTTTTACACGTAGCGTATAAATCGTCTTCATTTGTCTGGTTTCTGCTGTTTTGATTTTTCTTATCCGTCGAAAAACGATACTGAGAAAAAAATATTAATTTTACGGAACAGAATGTGACAAAAAACCTACCTCAATCGGAAGCAGTTAAAATAATGCAGAGAATGACACTCTGAAGTGGAAGCGTTTACGTCGACCCGCCTTGCTGACTTTTACTGACGTCAAAAAACGAGCTTACGTAATGACTAGATAACGTAACATATTATGTGGCACTCGGTAGACTACATCATATGCTGACCCAGTTGAACACCGATCTTTACAAGGGGAAAGGAAGGGATAAAATCCAATATCACTCGAACAAATGAATGCTTGGGCATCGGAAACAAAGTTTTTTTTGTTTTGTTTTTTTCCAGTGACACCTTTGCTTTCTGACACGAAAGGAACTGCGTCACAAGCTGATACGTGAATGCAAGAAATGAAACATCAGGACCAGGATTTGGGGCGTTGTTATATATACAACTTAGCCATTTTTGGCTTTTTATGCCCCTTCAGATTTTACTCCTTTCTGTTTTTGGTCAGGTTATTGACTAGCTCAGTCATCTTATCCATCAAAGTCGTATTTCGTTTTTATCAATAACTCATGTTTATCTATGAGGTTCTTAAAAGTATTTATACTAGGTGCACGTTTAATATTGTTTCTTAGTTTGTGTCAATAATTTGTTACTCTGTTACTAAATGTAAACATTCTTAAATTTGTTCTAGAATACTGTTTAAATATTTTGTCTGTACCGTTTCTGGTAGAGTCTACCTTTCAAGGCCTATAATTACAGGCTACTAATGAAATGGACTGCATTAAGTAAAGAATCCCTTAATATTTCTGATACCTTTCTATCATCACCTTTTGTTGTGTTTTGTGAACATCGCATGTCTTAATTACCTCTCCGTTTTCATACGAGAGTCACCATGATCACTTTCATTCACATGAGATTCTTTTCGACCACCTTCAACCACATGACAGTCATATGATCATCTTGATTCACATGGTAGTCATTACGATCGCCTTCATTTTCACGACATAATCATTATCACCTTCATTCACACGACATAAATCATGACCACCTTCAGTCATGTGACATTAGTTATGATCACCTTTATCTACACGACATAAGACCCCCAGACTGAAAGCCCAACGCTTTAAAATTTAATCTAACCACTCGGCTATTGCGCCCGTCAGTCACCCTGACCACCTTCGTTCACACTGACAGTCACTGTCACCCTCACATGACAGTCACACCCTGATCACCTTCATTCACCTGACAGTCATCATCTTGATCACCTTCATTCACCTGACAGTCACACCCTGATCACCTTCATTCACATGGCAGTCACCCTGACCACCTTCGTTCACACTGATTGTCACCCTCACCCTCACATGACAGCCACCATGACCACCTTTATTCACACTGACAGTCTCAGTCACCCTCACATGACAGTCACCCTGACCACCTTCATTCACCTGACAGTCACACCCTGACCACCTTCATTCACCTGACAGTCACACCCTGACCACCTTCATTCAACTGACAGTCACACCCTGACCACCTTCACCCACACTGACCACCTTCATTCACACACGACGTTCATTCACATGACATTCACAGCCTAACCACCTTCATTCACATGACAGTCACACCCTGACCACCTTCATTCACACTGACAGTCATCATGACCACCTTCATTTACACTGACAGTCACACCCTGACCACCTTCATTCACACTGACAGTCATCATGACCACCTTCATTTACACTGACAGTCACACCCTGACCACCTTCATTCACACTGACAGTCATCATGACCACCTTCATTTACACTGACAGTCACACCCTGACCACCTTCATTCACCCTGACGGTCATCATGACCACCTTCATTTACACTGACAGTCACACCCTGACCACCTTCATTCACACTGACAGTCATCATGACCACCTTCATTCACACTGAGTCACACCCTGACCACCTTCATTCACCTGACAGTAATCATGACCATCTTCATTTACACTGACAGTCACACCCTGAACACCTTCATTCACACTGACAGTCATGACCACCTTCATTTACACTGACAGTCACACCCTGACCACCTTCATTCACACTGACAGTCATGACCACCTTCATTTACACTGACAGTCACACCCTGATCACTTTCATTCATACCGACAATCACGACGATCATTTCTGACCTCTCTTCTTCGTGGCCATGGTCAGCGACAGGCGGGAAGGCTGACCAGGGGGTGGGGGAGCGGGGGAAGCGGGGGGTCGGAACCCCTCTCCCCCCTTTCTTCCTCCCCTCCTCACTCTACCCGTACTGCCCAACAGCGCCGTACTTGATGTGGTCGGGCAAATCCACATCCACCTTGGCCTTGGCCTTCTCAGACCCGAAGTCGGCGCCCACGGTGCCGAACTTGGTCTTGA
Organism: Babylonia areolata; assembly: GCA_011634625.1. Taxonomy (NCBI): domain Eukaryota; kingdom Metazoa; phylum Mollusca; class Gastropoda; order Neogastropoda; family Buccinidae; genus Babylonia; species Babylonia areolata. The sequence goes on from JAAQRG010296749.1 coordinate 6,470, forward strand.
TGGTCATCCGCCGCCTGGACAGCTGCTTCTTGCTGGGTGGCGCCTCGGGTTTAGCTGCCGAAGGGCCAGGGGCAGGGGTGGGGGCAGGAGTGGCGGAAGCGTCCTCTTTGGCAGGGGCTGGAGTCTGTGGGAGCATGTATTTGCAGTGGAATTTTTGGATGCTTCGCTTGGGGTTGTTTGTTTGTTGGTGAATGAAGACTGATAGATGTTTGGCGTGGGTTTGTATCTATATGGTATTTATACGGACCGGGATTTTCACTCCCCCCCCTCCCCCCCCCTCCCGCTCCGCTGGAGACCTTAAGTGGTGGTGTGGGTGCTAGCCTTTCGGATGAGATGATAAACCGAGGTCCCGTGTACAGCATGCAAATTGAATTAGCACCTGTAAAATAATCTACGGGCAACAAAAGGTGTGGTTTCTGGGGGAAAAAATTGTGATGAAAAATCTACTTTGGAAGTGAAACAAATACCTCACAGACAGGAAAAAAGTCTCTCTCTCTCTCTTTCTCTCTCTCTCTCTCTCTCTCTCTCTCTCTCTATATATATATATATATAAAGGGGCAGACTGTGACGAAGTGCTATCCCAGGTGAGAGCAGCCCGGATGTAACAGAGAGAAAAATAAACAACTATTGTGACAAAAACATAATTCATGCAAAATCCGATTTGGATGGTTGATGTGCTCGTTGACAACCTGGACAGTAAACTGATTGGTGTGCAGTCCGTATGTGAGTGAGTTGAGGAGTTTGTTAGTTATTCAGTTAGCTGGCTTGCCATTCAGTGATATTCGAAGCCCGAAGGCTAGTTTATTGGCTAGCAAGTTAGCTGTGTAGGATAAAGAACTGCTGGAAGGGTTGGAGGGGAGATGTAGGGGTTGCTGTGGGGTTCCAGAAAGTCGGGAAGGACATGCTTCAAGATCGTTTTACTTTTCGTTTTAATCGTCACGCCAACAACTACTACTACCGTGGCACAACAACAACCACAACAATGGAGCCATCATCAACATAACACAAAAAACTAACCCTGTGACCACTGAACCTACGTGAAATACGATCAGTGTGGCGTGAAGTTAAGTACGGTTACTACTACATTTTGCATACATCTGAATGGTGTGATTGATTTAGCTGAACCTGAAGTAATGCAACCCCAAGAAGAAGAAAGAAGTCCAAATAAAGAATGTTGACGGACATCATGACCTGTAAGCTCTTTCTTAGCTCAGTGCGGTGACAGCCTCTCACGGACTACAGTCAGCATGTACGTCTGTTGAAAAGCTCCTCCGAGTCCCAAAATCTCTTCAAAGACATTTGGCCAAAGGGCCTTTCAGTATCAGTATCAAGCACCTTCTGTCTGGAACCCTCTTCCTCTGGATCTCCGTCACTTGTAAACGCTGTCCTCATTGAAAACCCATCTGTTCAAACAGGCCTTTGGGTGTAATGTCTAATTGTCTTTAATTCTTCCTCCTCCTACCCATCCCATTTTGCCCTCTACTGAAGTCATCATGTAGTGCGTGTGTGTCTGTGGGTGGATGGTTGTGAGTGCGCGGGTGTGTGTGTGCGAGTGCGAGTGCGCGCGCGCGTGTGTAGAGTATTTTTGTCTTGTGTGCGTGCGCGCGCGCGCGCGCGCGTGTGTGTGTAATTGTTCATACCTGCAATTTGTAGTATTGTCTTGGTGTATAGATACACATATGTTGTTTTTTCATGTGCAGAGATATGTTAGTATGCACTGTTTTATATGTGTTTTCATGTACGGCGCTTAGAGCCCATTACATGGGGAATTTGCGCCATATAAAGTACTATCTATTACTATTATTATTATCAACTGTCAAAGGGTTAAATAAAAAGAATTAAATACACAAAAAGGTACGCGTGTCGGAGAACTAACGGCTGCCAGTACCGGTGTGGGGATGGTGGACTCAGTGGCTATGTTGGCTAACGTCTGCCGTCTCTTTTTGGGGTCTGGCTTTGGGATTGGAGGCTGCACAGAAATTGGAATGTGACAGAACGGAAAGTCAGAACAGATATTGAAAGAAAAAGAACAACCATGGGAGTCGAGAATGAAATGACACAGCATATACACTCGTACGCGCGCGCGCGCACATACACACACACACACACACACTTTACACCCAAACCCACACATTCACACACACACACACACACACACACACACACACGTACACACACACACACACATTTACACCCACACACACACACACATGTACACAAACACACATATTTACACCCACACCCACACACCCAAACAAACACACCCACACACACACACACACACACACACACACACACACACACTACATCACATCCCGTTCACGCCCTTCATAAACACCAAACATGTCATCACCACCACCATCCCCTCCCAGCACCACATAGATGAGCACCTCCTGGTCTGGTGGCGGCGGGGGCGGTGCCGAAGAGGTGCTGTTCGTCTGCTGCCCGCCTGGGGAAGGGTCCGAGGTAGCTGCCTTCATCAGGGGTCCCCCTCCTCCTCCCTGCGACGGGCTGGGTCCTGGTCCCTCTGCTGGGACCTCTTGGTCCTGCAACAACGTTAGACTTGATGGTTTGTCTGACTGCAACACATAGCAGACCTTAAGTGTTTGTTTTTTTGTTCATCCACACAAGCAGATACAATGACCCTTGCTCAGGACAGCACACGTTCAATAAGATTATGCAGTTGTTGGAAGAAAAGACTGAAGGTAAAATAACATTAACAACAACAACAATAACAACAGTTCAACCAACAACAACAATTTCAACAAAGACAACAACGAGGAACGAGAACATTTTGCAAAGTCGTTCACGGTGTTCTTTGGATCATTAGATTCTGTGTTGTGCGGGAAAAGAACAGTGGGTTTTTGAAACGGGCCTGGTAACGTGTTCAAATGTTTTGAGGGGGTCTGTTGGGGAATTAAGGTGTCAGTGGTCATGATATTCTTGACCAGATTCTTAAGAGTCTCGCTTGGAAGTCACGGCCATGTCAGGCGTTGTCAACCCACGGGTTTGGCGCCACCCCAAGAACTGATTTATTTGCTGCACTGAATACAGGTATGTGGCTAGAAATGAATACACCTTTTCGATCGGTTCGCTCTGGGACCATCTCGGTTAAAAAAATTCCTCACAGTCATGACTTTTATCAGGTTTCTGCGCACATTGCCCATTCAACTCAGCATGACAGCTACTTTAATCGCTGATTACATTGGCTGTGTATGTGTGTTAACGTTCGGTTTGTTGGGTTTCAGTAACGCATCATCATTTTGACCGCAGTTCTAACTGGCACAAAGCAGCTTGAACAAATGCTGTTTATGCGTGATAATGTCTCTCCTAGTGCTGCTTAAAAAGCCCCCCTGATATGTATAACTCCCCACGCACTCAGCTTACACGGTTTTATGAGTTTAAGTTCAAATACACTGCATTTCAACGCAGCAGCCATTTTCCTCTCTAATCAGTCACATGGTTATCCTATTCTAACATTTTGTAACCTATGGTCACCTCATAGATTCCAAAAGCAGGTTATTTGAGGAACTGATCCTGAGCAATCAGAACAGACTGACCTCATGCATCGTGGAAGAGACAGAAAGCCTTTTCTGCCGTCAAATCCGCTGTGTTGCTGGTCTCTCTGCTTGCGTCCTGTCATCCTTTTTGTTTCCTCCATCCCACTCGCAAGCATATTCTATAAGGTAATTCTGTGGACAATAGAATATCAAACATCAGTTTGTATTTTTTTTTACGCTGCAAACCTTAAGAGGTTGTGCTACGAGTTTATACCAAACCCATTTAGAATACCATCTGCGAATACGCAGCTGCTTCACTTTGTTTTTCTCGTATGGGTTTCAAAGGTCTTATCACTAGAAATATAACTGTTTCGCTTGTGTT
>JAAQRG010296751.1:0-5000 GCA_011634625.1 Babylonia areolata
ATATACATATACAAATACAGACACATTAACAATAAATCAATTGAAAATGATGTGTCCGCGAGTCTGTCGTGTTACCAGGCTTTCCGCATTGAGCTTGTGATTGTTCTTTTTATGAAAACGAGCGACTGATGATCAGTGATGCTCTGGTACTTGTCAATGTTCACACCTCTACGGCTACGCCAACCGCCAATACAAGATCAGGACTATCGATTTATGTCTTCATACAAAACGAAGAAGAGGGTGTAGCGAGACGGACCCACAGGCAGAATCACACACACAAACACACACACACACACTCACACACACACACACACACACACACAAGCAATCAGGCAGACACTCACACACAGACAGACAGACAGACAGAGAGCAACAGCCTCCGCCAATCTTCTCAGCAAACGCTGAACAAGTGAGTGAGCAGGGCCAGCGAAATTAACCCATTATGTTCCTCGATTTCCCTCAGCCTGGGAGTGAGTAAGTTTCCCTGAAACTCCAGTCTGCTCGATTTCACTTACCTTCCCTCGATACAAGATGGCCAATCGCAAATCGCTCTTAACATTCTCGCTGTCTCTGTCTATCTGCCTGCCTGCCTGCCTGCCTCTCTCTCTCTCTCTCTCTCTCTCAAGACCTGACTAAGCGCGTTGGGTTACGCTGCTGGTCAGGCATCTGCTTGGCAGATGTGGTGTAGCGTATATGGTTTTGTCCGAACGCAGTGACGCCTCCTTGAGCTACTGAAACTGAAACCGATCTCTCTCTCCTCTCCTCTTCTCTTTTTTTCAGTCAATGTCCTGCTTTGTTTTATTTTGTTTTTGTTTTTTTTAATCATTATATTTGTAATGCAGTAAATCAGTTTGTAGATATTTAGGGTGGTGGTTGGGGGGCGGGGGTGTCACCATACGCATTCGGACACAAAGTTGAGTGTTGGTCTAGTGGTGACGCGTCCGCCTAGGAATCGAGAGAATCTGAGCGCACTGGTTCGAATCCCACAGTCGCCAGTATTTTTTCCCCTTCACTAGTCCTTAAGTGGTGGTCTGGACGCTAGTCATTCGTATGAGTCGATAAACCGAGGTCCTGCGTGCAGCCTGATCTTAACGCACGTAAAGAACTCGCGGCAACAAAGGGGTTGTCCCTGGCAAAATTCTGTAGAAAACTCCACTTCGATAGGAAAACAAACAAAACTGCAGGCGGAAAAAATACAAAAAAAGGGTGGCGCTCTCAGTGTATCCACGCGCCCTCCGTGGGGACAGCAGCCCGAATTTCACAGAGATATGTTGTGACAAAAAAAGTAATTCAATACAATACAGTACAATACAAACTAACGTGTGTCCGTTCTAAACATACACACGTGATAAATACAAGTCTTTAGAATGAAACATCCATCACTGTAAGTGAAAACTGACAAACAATCGGCTGGGTTACTATCGGGGCATGAATCAGCACCAGAAAGGAAAACGAAACTGGTAGCGGTTGGTAAGTGGGAAATGCCCAGCATTACTTCTTTATGATAATACACGTGTTCATCGAATATAATCTGGACACAAAGTGGAAGATATGTTTTCATTGTTTTCAATCTTAAAAGAGCAATTTATATTATTTTCAATATCAACTTAACTTCCAGTTTGCATTGTAGCAACTGTATGACTACCCTTGTGAGGGCCTCAACTTTTCATGGCTACGAACCACGTTTCGTTAGTGTTTGGGATATACAAGGACTTTCAGTTCTTCACAATCAGGTAACCCATGCCACTGCCAAAACATGCAAATATTTTAAAGAAAGAGCAAACACAGGGAAGGAAGAAAAGAATCGCAGGCAGGATATTTTTAATGGGAAAAAAATGAACGGAAATAAAAACTAGATCAAAAAGAAAGAAAGGCAGAAGGAAAAGGAACATATTGCGCTATGACGGACTCTCGCATTTGCTGAAGGAACACGCTCTGAACAAATACAAATAGGATGCTTGAACTGCGAGGAAGCAGCGATTATATAAAGCAGCAAAACACCACAATGGCAATGCAGTGCACGACACTGCATTATATAAAGCGATCATATAAAGCAACACAGAGAGAGAGACACACACACACACACACACACACAAAACATACACGGACACGCACCCAAGCACACATGCACGCGCACGCGTACACATATACGCACACAAACACACACACATCTCACAGAATCACACACACACACACACACACACACACACACACAACCAGACCAGACCAGACCAGACGATTTATTCAGAAAGGCCATAGCCCCGAATGTATGAAACGTAAGATATAAGAGAGACAGACAGAAAGTTAGATCTTCATACAGACAGACAGAAAGTTAGATCTTCATACAGACAGACAGAAAGTTAGACCTTCATACAGACAGGGAGAGAGTCAGGTCTGCACCACGTACAATTTCCTCTCAGCGATTGCCTTCCCCGATTACTGGAGCGCTGGATGCAGGATCCGGAATTCACCATCGGCGATGCCAATGGGGACAGAAAGTCAAATTACAAACTTGCACGTACATCGATCGGTATCACTCCTGTGTTTTCTTTTTCTCTGGAACCAAGGCCACACAGTCAACGCCACAACCACCCCGATCACTAACAAAGAGTGGAAATAACTGCAGGCCGCGGTGGGCTGCTTGAGTGCCGGCCACCCTGGATTTCGCCGAAGCATACTTCCGGTCGTTGTAACCCCGTTCTTCCCCTGTACACCTCAACTCCTAACGCGTCACACGCATAAACTCTGTGTGTGTGTGTGTGTGTGTGTGTGTGTGTGTGTGTGTGTGTGTGTGTGTGTGTGTGTTGAGGGCTGGATGTAAAATAGCAACTATGCTTACTCCACTACCCTCGTGAAATAGGAATTCGTTTCTTCTCTCTCTCTCTCTCTCTCTCTCTCTCTCTCTCTCTATCTATCTATCTCTCTCTCTCTCCACTTGGGGGAAAGGGGACAGAAATATTTAAACAGATACAAAAGACCGACGGCCAGAGATACAGACATGCATGACGGACGTAGAAAAAGGCGTATGGTTAAAGCTTAAGGCAATGGACTTCCAATCTGAGGGTCCTGGGTTCGATCCCAGTATCGACGCCTGGAAGATCAGGGATATGATTATATCTTTCTGTTCTGACGGGCGCAATAGCCAAGTGGTTAAAGCTTTGGACTTTCAATCCGAGGGTCCCGGGTTCGAATCTCGGTAATGGCGCCTGGTGGGTAAAGGGTGGAATTTTTTCCGATCTCCCAGGTCAACATATGTGCAGACCTGCTTGTGCCTGAACCCCCTTCGTGTGTATAAGCAAACAGAAGACCAGATATGCACGTTAAAGATCCTGTAATCCATGCCAGCGTTCGGTGGGTTATGGAAACAAGAACATACCCAGCATACACACCTATGAAAACGGAATATGGCTGCCTACAAGGCGGGGTAAAAACGGTCATACACAAAAACGCCCACTCGTGTACATACGAGTGAACGTGGGAGTTGCAGCCCACGAACGAAGAAAAAGATATCTTTCTAATTTGTTTCAGCGTTTGTGGATCTCATGTGTGATGGTGAGTATTATCCGATTATGATGTTAAGAACAACAGAGGAAGCAACTGCTGTCCGACTAGACTATCTGGGCTAGAATTGGATTACAGTCGAAAAGTGCCTTACCCATGTTACATCCCCACTCTCTCGACCAAGAGAGTCTTAAGATTGTGGACCTGTAAGTGCCTTCATTATATCGTGTGTGTTCACACGAAGAAGATAATATATACAAGTTACAGATCTTGTAAAGCACGAACATACGCAGCATGCACATCCCCGAAAACGGGACTACGACTGCCATGCATGCAAAAGTCCCCCAGTAAATGCAAGTGAACATGGGAGTTAAGCGAACGAAAAACAAATCATATACTCCTGCACAAAGACTGACAAGGGCAAATAAACAAGTTGACCCTATGTTGTAACATTTTTAATATCTGTCTCTCCAAAGTAGGTCATACAATGCGAAGACAATTATGGACAAGACTTATCGACGATGTAACGATTTTCTTCCACTCCATATATCAATAGTACATGCTATTTCTTCTTCTTTTTATTGATCGTTCGTGTATATCATTCGATTCCTTTGTTGTGCACATAAAAATATTATTTATTTCGCATGTGTCTATGTGATCGTTCATTTTTGGCAAAAATCGGCAAAGTCAGGTTACAAATCCCATTGTTCATAGCAACCGATTCCAAGGAACAAGTTCCACATCACAGTCAAGCATGGTTAGATTACCGTAAGAAGGAACACCACGTGAGTGCATTCATATAGCAGAGACAGGGGTGGAGAGAGAGGAGGAGGGAGAGATACAGAGAGAGAAGGAAAGAGGGAAAGAGAGAGAACGAAAGAGAGAGGGAGAGATACAGAGAGAGAATGCAAAGGGAAAGAAAAACCTCTCTCTCTCTCACACACACACACACACACACACACACATACAAACACACACGCGCGCGCGCAAATTTTCGAACAATGACTCCAGCACTATCAACAGAAATTCAGGGGGTCTTGACTGTCATGAAGAGCGTGCTTCCACACACTCACTGTCACTCATTAGCGCGTGCGCTTTCTTCTTCCCGTTCTGTCTGTCAGCTGAAGAACCTCCGCTTTCCCCCTCACTCCATCCTGCCCTTTCCTCCCACGTTGACCATCCAGTTCCTCCATGCAGAGCTGTCCAACTCTCTCTCTTCTGCTTCTTTGCTGTGGATTAAAGGCAAATGTGACAGTTTTCAGCATGTGGACAGGTTAACCAAGATTTCATGTCTTACACATCGTGCGTGCTGCAAATTCTATTCATGAAAAAAATGCAGACAAGATATTTGCTGCCAGTTCTCTCTCTCTCTCCCTGTCTCTCTGTCTCTGTCTCTCTTCTCTTTTGATCACGATGTATTTGAATGTAACTTAAATGTAACTTAAGTGATTTTGCGAGCTGAAAAGCTTTCATGTTTGTGTGTTTTCCGTTAACGTCTT
>JAAQRG010296775.1:0-10361 GCA_011634625.1 Babylonia areolata
AAGAGTAGTAACTCTCTCTGTCCATTTCAAAGGGACACAACTTCAAGTCAATGCTGCTTGTGCTACCAATCCAGCCAGCACTCAAAAAGGTACAATGGAACAAAACTCAAACATATCATCAAAAAGGGGGAAGCTCTGGACCTTGCGCCGTAGTTATTTGTCCGACGGGCGCAGTAGCCGAGTGGTTAAAGCGTTGGACTTTCAATCTGAGGGTCCCGGGTTCGAATCTCGGTAAGTAACGGCGCCTGGTGGGTAATGGATGGATTATTTTTCCTATCTCCTAGGTCAACATATTATGTGCAGGCCTGCTTGTGCCTGAACCCCCTTCGCGTGGGTACGCAAGCAGAAGATCAAATACGCACGTTTAAGATCCTGTAATCCATGTCAGCGCTCGGTGGATTATGGAAACAAGAACATACCCAGCATGCACACCCTCGAAAACGGAGTATGGCTGCCTGCATGGCGGGGTAAAGGCGGTCACGCACGTAAAAGCCCACTCGTGTACATTTTCGAGTGAATGTGAGAGCTGCAGCCCACGAACGAAGAAGAACCTGGGAACGCAGAGTAGAGGTGGATGGAGTCTACAGGTTATAAATAATGTGGTGCTTCTTGTTCTTGTTCTTGTTCTTGTTCATGCACGTCATGCACGTAACAGCCCACTCGTGTACATATACGAGTGAACGTGGGAGTTGCAGCCCACAAACGAAGAAGAAGAAGATTTGTCCATTTCTGTCACCATAGAGCGCAAGATCACGTCTTCTTCCGATTGACCCACCTAGTTAACCACATTGGCTTCGTGCGACCACGGACTGAAGTAATGTAAATTTGATCTATAATATGCATTGTTAATCTATTTGCAAGTCCGCGAATTTTTCGACGTCTACTACGTTTTAGGCTAATCCCTCGATTTCGCAGGAAAAGAGAGAGAACAAAAAGTGTAGTTCTTTCACTTCTCATTGCTTTATTGTCTGGTCACAACACGGTGATCTACACACGTACACATCTTCTCATTCCAGTGGGCTTGCGCACGCGTACACACACACACACACACACACACACACACACACACACACACACACACACACACACACAGAAAGGGGGTGGGACGGGGAGGTGGGTTAAAAAAAAAAGCCGCTGGTAGCGTGGTGGGATGGAGGAGGTATTTCACATGTGTGCAATGCCGCAGGAATATTTGTGCGTTGTCCAACATAGTAGAACTGACTTTGGGCTTCGGATATTCCACAGAAACTAGTTGTTCATACAGCAAATCTTCACCTTCTTTCCATCAAACACACACAAGCACGCACACACACACACACACACACACCACCACCACCACCACCACCACCACCACCACCACCACTACCTCACGTTCTCTAGCATTCCACGAATTCAGTCAGATCTGTTCAGCCTAACCCTGTATGACCAAATGCAGCACAAATATAATCATTTCGTGTTCACCCAAAACGCAGCAGATATAATTCGAGGTTTCAGATATTCCACAATAACTGTTTGTACAGCAAATTTCCCCTCGTTACATTCCCATTCACCCCCGAAAACAGAGTATGGCTGCTTACATGGTAGGGTTAAAAATGGTCATACACGTAAAAGCCCACTCGTGTACATACGAGTGAACATTTGAGTTGCAGCCCACGAACGAAGAAGAAGAAGAAGAAGAGAAGAAGAAGAAGATTCCCATTTTTCTTCTTAGATGCTTATAGTCGTTCTACCACGCACAGCGTATAATTATGGGGACTAGCATTAAAAGGAGAGTTAAAAGAGTTCAATGATGATTCATTTTTAAAAGAAAGAAGAATTTGCTTGCCATTTTAACAGACTCTACTTTATTAAAAAAGATATACGTCAAAAAAAGAAAGTTAAAAGATTTAATTCTGTTTCTTTCCCATTCTCTCGGCCAAGAGGGCTTTATAAGAACAGTGGGCGTTGGGACGTCCAATATCCCTGCCGCCCCCCCCCCTCCCCCCCAACGGCTCCCACCTAGCCCCCACTCTACCCTGCCATATATACATACTATCACCATCTCATATTCTCCAGTCCTCCCCGCCCCTCCCTCCAAAAAAACAAAACAATCCCCCCCCACCCCACCCCAAAAAAAACCCAACCCCAAACAAACAAAAAAAAACAAAAACAAAAACACAAAAAAACAAAGACGAAAAAAACAATCAAACAAAAGCAAAAACAAACAAAAAACAAACACCCCCCAACCCTCCACCCCCAAAAAAAAAAAAAAAAAAAAGCCTGGCAAGTCACAGTATTTCAACCAAACCTCTCCTGTGTGTGTGTGTGTCTGTCACGCCACCATCATGAAAGTGACAGAAAGACACCTTGACCATCATCTGACGCCTGATTTTTTTTTGTTTGTTTGTTTGTTCTCTTTTGTTTCTTTCTTTCGTTCTTTTTTTTTTCTTTCTTAATGGTGGCTTCGACATCCTCCTCAACCCCCCACTCCCCACCACCAGGCGCCTTCCCCTCCGCCCCCCCCCCCCGACCCCAAACACACACACACACACACACTCTCTCTCTACCACCATCCTCCCACACCATCCTCCTGTCCCCCCGCATCCCCATCCCCACCCACCCCCCTCTCTCTCTTCCATAGTTCTTTCTCTCCGACAGCTTTTTATTTCTCACCTTTCCGTGACCCCCCCCTCCTGCCCCCACTCCCCCCCATGCCCCACCCCCACCTATCCCCATCCCCCCGCCTCCTCGCTACCTCCTTCTCTGCCCCTTCACCCCAACCCTTTCTCTCCCCCGCCCTCCCCCTCCCCCGTCCCCCACACCCTCAACCCCCTCCCGACCCACCCCCCTCTTGTCTCTTTTATTTTCCCTGTCCGGTTACCTGTCGCACGTGTGTGGTCACTGGTCATTACTGTCCGTTTAACCTGACAGAGAAAACCTGTGGGGCCTACACCTGTAATTATGCTCCCCCCCCCCCGCAACCCCCCCTCCCCCCGGCGTTTTTTTTATTTTTTTTTTTCTTAGGGGGTGCGTGTTGGGTAGGGGAAGAGGGCATGGGGTGGCAGGGGGCGGGTTAAGGCCAGGACACGAACCTTACTTGTGTCCACACGTGTTGCGGCAGTTTAACTGTGCCGTCCTCTTTGTTTGAAGTCCAGGTTTGTTGCTGACCTCTCTGAAGAACAACACAACACAACACAACACGGTGGATGGACAACAACCTGTCACTGTCCGGCCACCAATTATAAAGTCTGCCACCTCGTACTACCGCCAGCCATTTTCTCTTCAAAACCATCGATTTAGGCTGTCAGTACTGCTGCTGACCTTGGGGAAGACAAAGAAAGAGAGAGAGAGAGAGAGAGAGAGAGAGAGAGAGAGAGAGAGAGAGAGAGGATGGGGGGAGGTAATTGCCAAGGTTGGCAGCTGGACATCACCGGAAGAAGAAGAAGGAGAAGAAGAAGAAGGAGATGAAGGAGAAGAAGAAGAAGAAGAAGGAGAAGAAGAAGAAGAAGAAGAAGAAGAAGAAGAAGAAGAAGAAGGAGAAGGAGAAGAAGGAGAAGACGGAGAAGGAGAAGAAGAAGAAGAAGAAGAAGGAGAAGAAGAAGAAGAAGAAGAAGAAGAAGAAGAAGAAGAAGGAGAAGGAGAAGAAGGAGAAGGAGAAGAAGAAGAAGAAGGAGAAGAAGAAGAAGGAGAAGAAGAAGAAGAAGAAGGAGGAGAAGGAGAAGAAGAAGAAGAAGGAGAAGAAGAAGAAGAACTGTATTCAAACACACGAGAATGCATCTACAATCCAAATTCCTTTTCTTTTATCCAACACTTTACAGTTCGGGAAGGGGGGTGGGGTGGGAAGTGGAGCTTGATATAATGAACATAATATAATGTTTTTGTCAAATAAAATGTAAATGTCATTGCTGAAGCAACCGAGGTGGTAGTTGTATGGGTCACGTGGTCTCCACCAAGTGACGTCATTCCTACCATTTCCTGGCGTAATGGTTTTTGTGATGCCTTAATGACGTCTTGGCTGGCATCGTAAAGAAGAAGAAGAAAAAGAAGAAGAAAAGAAAAACGAAACAAAAAGACAACATGAAAAGTCGCAAAACAAAGCAAAAGAGTTTCAGTTTCAGTAGCTCAAAGAGGCGTCACTGCGTTCGCACAAATCCATATACGCTACATCACATCTGCCAAGCAGATGCCTGACCAGCAGCGTAACACAACGCGCTTAGTCAGGCCTTGAGAAAAAAAGAAAGAAAAAAAAGAAGAAAAATACATAAAAAAGAACTATTACTACTACTAATAATATGTATAAGGCGCAAAAACTTGATGAGTCAAAAGAAAGCAATAGAAAGCAAAACAAAGCAAAAACGAAAGTGGAAAAAGGCACCTTAGAAATAAATAAATAAATGAATGAAGCACTACCAACAATCACATAAACAGCTGAAAGTGAGGCGAAAAAGATGGGAGGGAAGATCGCAGAGATAGATAGATAGATAGATAGATAGATAGATAGATAGATAGATAGAGAGAGAGAGAGAGAGAGAGAGAGAGAGAGAGAGAGAGAGAGAACGAACGAACGTACGAAATTTAATTTTTTCCAGGGTATTGAGATAAGTGCAATGATAAGAATGCTTTTTTTGCAACCAGCCCTGGAGTACAAAATTAAATGAGAGAGAGAGAGAGAGAGAGAGAGAGAGAGAGAGAGAGAGAGAGAGATAGACAGACAGACAGACAGACAGACAGACAAACAGACAGACAGATGGGATAATTGAAAACTGATCTGTTTCTTGTTGTTGCGTTAACTTTTTTTCCTTTTCTTTTCTTCGTTTGTACTTTTCCGATGTGAAACAAACAAACAAACAAAAAATCATGTAAGGAAAGCGAGTATACTACAAAACAAAAGAAACATTCCCCTCGCCAAAGTATCGTTTAACCTTGACAGTAACTTGAAGTTTTTGGAGTCCTGTGTGCTAGTGTACCTTCGTTTCTTCTGTGCATTTTTTTTCATTTTTTTTTCCTTCTAATTTGTTATTATTCCTCTGTTTGTAAGTTAATGGAAGCCAAAGGTTTGGCAGACACACGGCACACTAAAAAAGATTTCATGACACGGAGACTGCACACATACGCAGATCAAGATGTGGACGCTGGTTGTTGAGACGATATACTCTGAGGTCCCATGATAATGCAGCATGCACTTAGCGCGCGCACGTAAAAGAACCTACGGCAATAAATTAGTTGTCAGTGGCAAAATTCTATAGAAAACTCCACTTAAATAGTTAAAACAAACACACCTGCAGAAAAGAAAGAAAGAAAGAAAGATAGAAAGAAAGAAAGAAAGAAGAAGAAGAAGAAAAGAAAAAAAAAGAACAAGAGGAAAAATGTGGATGTATTATCGCGGCGCATTCTTCTCTGGGAGTGAGCAGCCCCATTTACACACAGAGAAAGTTGTGGCTTTAAAAAAAAAAAAAGAAAAAAAAAGTGTGCAATACAACACACAATGCAAAATTCCTCCCCAACCATCCATCTTATGCCTAGGCTGTCTTCAGTGCACACTATTTTTCTTCTTCTGTCTTCCTGACTGTCTCTCTGTTGTTAGAATATGTGATGGAGTCTTCCGTCGGTCAGTAGGCAGGCAGGCTTATCTATCGGTGTGGGTCCTCATATGGGAGACGAGGCCGATTCTGGACGCACAGCCCTTTCCACAGGTATTGCAAGGGGAAAACGTCCCCAGAAGTTGAGCCCTGCTTCCTTCGCTCACGCTTCTCCTTAACCTCTTGACTGCGCTGTTGACGTACGTCATGAAATCTCGCTCAGCAACGCTGTATTGACGTGCGCCGTACGTCATGTTACAACGTTCTATGTTTCGAGTCCCGCATTACAGAAAATACAGTCTGCTAACTATTAAATTAGCTCCCCTGAGAGCTCTTTATCTCCTGAGTTCCATAACCTAAAATTATTCATTGGATTGTCATATTTATGGCGAAAGTTTTGCAAGTTTGTACGAAGCTCAAGTTGTGTTTGCAAAGCCATGGCTGAACGCAGACAAACCCCAACACTTGCACTTGTATTGAAAGAATTCTTTCGCGATGCAAACAGAAGAGATGAAGATTGTGGACTGAATGAGACAGAACTGCTTGACGTTGATGCCGAAGACACTGATTTTGACAGTGGAGGGGGGGTGGGCGGTGGACTGAGTTGTTTGACGAAACTGAAGACAGACAAGCTCAGCTGATTCAAGATGCAGGTGGGTGTTTTCGAGGTTTGTCAGTTTATTATTTGCTTTCCGTTTGTTGTAACAATGAATATGACTGCATTGTGTGTGTTTTGAATGTGTTAGCTGTGGCTTCGTCAGTCACTGATCTGTGTGTGTGACTGAGAGAGAGTCAGTCACGTGGGTACTGTGTCTGACCATCACAGCCCAGGGGGCGTGGCTTGCTGGCTGGCTCATTGTTGATGACAGCATGTGTCGCTCGCCTGCAGCTTTCTGTGTGTTCGTTCCTGAGTGTGTATTGGTTTGTTGTTGTTGTTATTATTGTTGTTGTGTGTGTGAGTGAGTGAGTGAGTGAGAGAGAGACGGGGAGGGGGGGGGGAGAGATGATGTTTATAAAACTGAAATCAGAGAATGATATACAGAACTGTATGCCTAAATTACTTTGTAAATGCAACACTTGTAGAAGTGTGTGTGTGTGTGTGTGTGATGTGTTGTCATTTTGTTTTGTATGAGAAAGAGAGAATGAAGGGGGTGTGGCATACCATGAACCAGTTTCAGTGTGTGTTTTGGGGGTTTGGGGTGGGGGTGGGGTAGGTATGTGTGTATTTGTATTTCAGCTTCTGAAAACAATCAGAAATAAAATGGTACCATTTCATTTTTATATCTAAAAAACAAACAAAAAACAAACAACAACAAAAAACAAACCCAAAACCCAACAGACTTGTCTTTTATGCAATGTGTTTCAGGTATGCAGCATGGTGATGATCATGATGTTCATCCTGGACTATCTGGAGTTGACAGCTTGCCACAAACCTACAACTGAAGACCAGCAGCAGCAAGACCAAAAGGCAGTAAACAAGCCTCCAGCAATTCTGGATTACAACAAAAACATGGGTGCCATGGACCATCATGACCAACAGCTGCAGCCCTACGATGTCACAAGGAAAACCCTGAAGTGGTACAAATAGCTGTGTGTGCATTTTCAACAAATTGCCATGCTGAATGCACACATCCTCTACAAAAAAGCAGGCAACAGCAGTACACTCCTGGACTTCAGAAGGATGTGATTAGTGCCATGATTTTTGGTGACCTAGACACTGCTAAAGATGACCACGCTGTTTGTCTTGTGTGGACGACACTTCATCCCACCTACCCCACAGAAGGCCTGGCCACAAAGGAGGTGCAGTCTGCTGGAAGAAAGGACAAAGAAAGGGTGTGGGGTTCTACTGCCCAGACTGCCCCAGCAAACCAGCACTGTGTCTTGAAGACTGTTTCTGCAAGTACCCCACACAGCGTTTTTACTGGCGGTAGATCCTGGGTGAGTACACCCTTTTCATTCTTTGTGTGGACTGTGTTGGAGTCTTTTGCACCTGGACACTGTTGCTCAGCCTTGACAGTGTGTGTGGTTGATCACAACAGTCACAAGAAAGACAGGTTGACAACCTGGTTGATATTGTAGCACCTACATGATGGAATGACAGTCCCAATTTTTTTTATTAATGCATTTGATGGAATTTTTCTGTCAGATTGACTCATTATTTGAACATGTGAGTATCAAAAGCAAAATTTTGGTTCATTTTCCTTTCATTTGATATATATTTTTATGCACTTATCTTCAGTACTTTTTGAAATATAAGCAAATTAAAATCATTGGCGTGTTTTTCTTGTTTTTCTGAAAATTTTCTCAGCATAGGCCATAGCAAAACGTACTAGCAGTGAAGGGGTTAATGGCCAGCGTTCACTTGTTTTCAAACGTCTTTATGCCACTAGAGTACAGCATCCTCCAGTGAGAGCGGTCAAAGGCATCAGTTTCCCAGGAAGCGATGTCTATGTCACAGGCTTTGAGGTTTGTCTTCAAGGTGTCCTTGAAGCGCTTGCAGGGTCTTCCAAGTTCGCGGTGGCCTTCCTTCAGCTGGCCATACAGTAGCATCTTCGGGATCCTGCTGTCTGTCATGCGGACAACGTGTCCTGTCCAGCGTAGCTGGCACTGTATCAGCAGGCTTTCGATGCTGGGCAGGACGCTCCTCTCTAGGACCTGGAGGTTGGAGACTCTGTCTTGCCACTTTATGCCGATGATCTTTCATATGCATCTCTGGTGAAACTGCTCGTTGTTGAATGTGACGGCGATAAGTCGTCCATGTTTCACAACAGTACAACAAGGTGGTCAGCACAATAGCTCTGTAGGTTTTGATTTTGGTGCTGAGCCTGATGCCTTTGTTGTTCCACAGCTTGTTGTTGAGTCTGCCAAAGGCAGAGCTGGCCTTGGCGATGCGCAGCGTCACTTCTGCAACATGGGCTCCGTTGCTGCATAGGGTGCTGCCCAGGTAGCAAAACTTGTCGACTGACTTGATCTCTGTGTCATCTTGATTGCAGGTGGGGGGCAGGCACTGGCGTTCTGTGAACTAGCTGGGTGGTACATGGACTCGGTCTTGCTGAGGCTGATGGTGAGTCCAAAGCGCCTGCAGGAGGTTGAGAACCTGTCCATAATGAACTGCATGTCCTCATGGGTGTGTGCAGCAAGCGCGCAGTCATCAGCGAAGAGGAACTCTCTCAACATTGCCCCAAACACCCTGGACCTAGCGTGGAGTCGCCGCAAGTTGAAAAGATTGCCATCTGTGCGAAACTGAATGTAGATGCCCCGGTCACAGTCTTGGAAGGCGTCAATCAGCATGGCAGAGAAGAGAATGGAAAACAGTGTGGGTGCCAGGACGCAGCCCTGCTTCACTCCATTTACCACAGGGAACGGATCTGACATGTCAGTATTTTCCTGTACTCTCGCCTGCATGCCATCATGGAATGACGCAATCAGCTGAATTAGGGTCTCTGGGCAGCCGAACTTTAGGAGGATCTTCCACAGACCACAGCGGTTCACCGTGTCGAAGGCCTTAGTCAGGTCTACAAAGACCACGTGGAGCTCCTTGTTCTGCTCACGGCACTTCTCTTGCATCTGGCGTTCGGCAAACACCATGTTACATGTTCCCCTGCCTGAGTGGAAGCTGCACTGTGCTTCAGGGATGACAGTGTTGGAGACATGGTCAACCAGTCTGTTCAGTATGATGCGGGCGAAGATCTTGCCGGCAAGTCTTTGGTGATGGGAAGGCGGTGGTGTTCAGCTTCCTAGGGGGTTTCTGCTTGGCTGGCTGGAGCTTGCGTGCAAGTCTGATGTTACTGCGTGCAAGGCGATGGTCCGACCAACAGACTGCTCCTCTCATGCAGCGTGTACTTGAAACATCACCTCTGTTCCTCTGCCGGACCATCACATAGTCCAGCATGTGCCACTGCTTGGAGCGGGAGTGCATCCATATGTTCTTGTACTTGTCCGCTTGTTGGAAGAGGGTGTTGGTGATGGTCAGTCCATGCTGTGCGCACAGCGAGAGCAAAAGCAGTCCGCTGGAGTTGCACTTGCCAGTGCCGTGCCGTCCTAGGACTTTTGGCCACGAGGAGAAGTCCACGCTGACGCGGGTATTGAAATCCCCAAGGATAATTAGCCTGTCCTTTCTGTCTCCCGCTGAAAAGGTGCAGCTGAGCTCCTCGTAGAAGGCTTCTTTGATGTCATCAGAGTTGGTCATCGCCAGGACATAGCTGCTGATAACTCTGGCGAAGCGGTCCTTGGAAAGGTTCAGACGCAGGGTCATCAGCCTATCGTTTATTCCATGTGGAAGGCTGTCAAGCTGTCGTGCAAGTTTGGTTTGTATGGCAAAACCCACGCCTGAGGTTCTTGGGGTGCCTTCTGGCCTCCCAATGCAGTAGAAGGTGTAGCTCCCTCCAACTTCCTCCAGCTGGGTTTCACCGGCAAACCTGGTTTCGCTCAGGGCTGCTATGTCCAACGTGTAGCGATCTAGCATTCAAGCAATGAGCGCTGTGCGCCTTTCTGGTCTGTCGTCTCTGTCCCAAAGGGTGCGAACATTCCAGGCACCCAGAGTCAGGGCATGACTCCTGGTTCTTTTCTTCTGTTGTTTTCGACCGCTAGTGTTGGATGTCCAAGTAGGTGCGGTTTCCTTCTAGGTACTAGGTGAGGCAGGCTTTGTTTAGGGATCCTTTTATCTCCCCTTCCCTGTGTGGGTCTGTCTAATTCTTCATCAAGATCAAAATCTCTGTTCAGTCTTTAGGATATCGTCTTATTATGCACGGAATATGATATATCTAATAAACAGTGGGTTAAAAAGACACGCACATATGAGCA
>JAAQRG010296788.1:0-10337 GCA_011634625.1 Babylonia areolata
CGAATGCAGAAGAAGAAGAAAAAGAAGAGAAGAGCTGTGATGACCTTTATCTTTGTTTGTGACCAGGAAGCCACCAGGGTATGTCAGCCAGTGGTGTTGGGGGTCATCCTGGGTCATGTCGGCGGGGAAGCGGGCCTGGCGGCCACGGATCTATACCTGCACGGCCTGGCGCTGGCCTGTGTGATCTTGCTGCATGCCGTGCTGTGCCTGGCCTACATGTTCCTCTCGCACCGTGAAGCCCTCAGGATGAAGACTGCCCTGGAAGCCTTGCTGTACCGCAAGGTGATGGCCCTCAGCAGTGAGGCCGCTCTGCTGACCTCGGCCTCCACCGTGCTGGATCTGTTCTCCAGCTGCCCTGATGTGCTCACTGGGGTGAGGCCTTGAATCTGTCCGTCTGTCTGTCTCCTCTTGCTGTAGCTGAGTGGAATCAATCTGTCTGTCTGTCTTGTATGTCTCTTACTGTAGCCAAGTAGTATCTGTCTGTCTCTTACTGTAGCCAAGTAGAATCTGTCTGTCTGTCTTGTCTGTCTCTTACTGTAGCCAAGTAGAATCTGTCTGTCAGTCTCCTCTTACTGTAGCCAAGTAGAATCTGTCTGTCTGTCTCTTACTGTAGCCAAGTAGAATCTGTGTGTCTCTTACTGTAGCCAAGTAGAATCTGTCTGTCTTGTCTGTCTTTTACTGTAGCCAAGTAGAATCTGTCTGTCTGTCTCTTACTGTAGCCAAGTAAAATCTGTCTCTGTCTTATCTGTCTGTCTTTTACTGTAGCCAAGTAGAATCTGTCTGTCTGTCTCCTCTTACTGTAGCCAAGTAAAATCTGTCTCTGTCTTATCTGTCTGTCTTTTACTGTAGCCAAGTAGAATCTGTCTGTCTGTCTCTTACTGTAGCCAGGTAGAATCTGTCTGTCAGTCTCCTCTTACTGTAGCCAAGTAGAATCTGTCTGTCTGTCTTGTCTGTCTCTTACTGTAGCCAAGTAGAATCTGTCTGTCTGTCTCTTACTGTAGCCAAGTAGAATCTGTCTGTCAGTCTCCTCTTACTGTAGCCAAGTAGAATCTGTCTGTCTGTCTCTTACTGTAGCCAAGTAGAATCTGTCTGTCTGTCTCCTCTTACTGTAACCAAGTAGAATCTGTGTGTCTCTTACTGTAGCCAAGTAGAATCTGTGTGTCTCTTACTGTAGCCAAGTAGAATCTGTCTGTCTTGTCTGTCTTTTACTGTAGCCAAGTAGAATCTGTCTGTCTGTCTCTTACTGTAGCCAAGTAAAATCTGTCTCTGTCTTATCTGTCTGTCTTTTACTGTAGCCAAGTAGAATCTGTCTGTCTGTCTCCTCTTACTGTAGCCAAGTAAAATCTGTCTCTGTCTTATCTGTCTGTCTTTTACTGTAGCCAAGTAGAATCTGTCTGTCTGTCTCTTACTGTAGCCAGGTAGAATCTGTCTGTCTGTCTTGTCTGTCTCTTACTGTAGCCAAGTAGAATCTGTCTGTCTGTCTTGTCTGTCTCTTACTGTAGCCAAGTAGAATCTGTCTGTCTGTCTCTTACTGTAGCCAAGTAGAATCTGTCTGTCTGTCTTGTCTGTCTCTTACTGTAGCCAAGTAGAATCTGTCTGTCTGTCTCTTACTGTAGCCAAGTAGAATCTGTATGTCTGTCTCCTCTTATGGTAGCCAAGTAGAATCTGTCTGTCTGTCTGTCTGTCTTGTCTGTCTTTTACTTTAACCAAGTAGAATCTGTCTGCCTTGTCTGTCTCTTACTATAGCCAAGTAGAACAAGTAGAATCTGTTTTGTCTGTCTTTTACTGTAGCCAAGTAGAATTTATCTGTCTTGTCTGTCTCTTGCTATAGCCAAGTAGAACAAGTAGAATCTGTCTGTCTTGTCTGTCTTTTACACTGTAGCCAAATAGAATCTGTCTTTCTCCTCTTACTGTAGCCAAGTAGAATCTGTCTGTCTTGTCTGTCTTTTACTGTTGCCAAGTAGAATCTGTCTGTCTGTCTCTTACTGTAGCCAAGTAGAATCTGTCTGTCTTGTCTGTCTTTTACTGTTGCCAAGTAGAATCTGTCTGTCTGTCTCTTACTGTAGCCAAGTACCACTACTATATTTAATGAACTACAAGGCACTTCAGATTGTAATGCACGCCTCAGATTAAAGTAAAATTCCGATTTTTCAACACGTAACTGTTGTGACAGAATACATGTATTTTCATTATTGTGTTTTTGGAAGGATTGTTTTAGGTTGTTGTTCTGGCATGTTATGAGCTGGTAAAAGTAAGACTCTGATTATAGTCTGAAGGACTGAATCATTTTCGAATCATTTTCACATAGAAGTATTTTTTTCAAGCCATTGTTTCAAACCTTTGAAACTCCTTGGCCCTGGCAGCATCAATGGTTTCCAGTGTACTCTTTGTGTGCTGAAAGGTCAGGTAAAAAAAAAAAGAAAAAAAAAAAGGTTTAACTTAAGACGCAACTTGTTACATGGTGTGCAATCAAAATTGTAAACAAAAGTGAAAAAGACCAAAAGTTAAAGGGCACTGACGATTGCTGTTATGCTGCAGCTGTTTTGCACAAACACACACACACACACACACACACACACACACACACACACAAGCATACACAGGCTGCCAGCCCTATCCAAGTCACAGATGCTCGGGGAGGAAGGTGGCAGAGAGGTCAACACATTTATCTGCCAATGCAGTTTCCGTTAGAGTCTGGGTTTGAATTGCCTTTTCTTCCATGTTTTTACTGGAAAAACAAATGGAAGGTCTAGTCATTCGGATGAGACAATGAACCTTGCTCCCAATTGCAGCACACACTTTGTGCGCTGAAAAAGAACCCATGGCACCTTAAAGAGTTCTCTTCTGGTAAAAATTCTGCAGAAAAAATCCTCTTTGATAGATATACCAGTACACACACACACACACACACACACACACACACACACACACACACACACAAACACACACACACACACACACACACACACATATATATATAATAATATATATACACATGTGTGTGTGTGCTTGCACTTAAGGCCTGACTAAGTGGATTTGGTTACATTTCTGGACAGGCATCTATCTAGCAGACGTGCAGCATATATGGACTTGTCTGAATGCAGTGGTGAAACTGTAACTGATGCTGTGTGTCAGGCGGTGGAGAACGTTCACTACCTGTGGGTAGGCCCCATAGAGGTGGCCGTCGTTATATACCTGCTGTACCGAGAAGTGGGGACAGCAGGTCTGGTGTGCCTGGCCATGGCTGTAGCTGTGGTCCTGCTTCATACTGTTCTGGAGGTGGCTGTTGTCAAGATCAGGTGAGATGCACACACATATGTATACATGCATGCACACAAGCACGCGCTTGCACACTCATACTCACACACACGCACGCATAAACACACATGGACATACACACACATGCACGCGCACAGACACACACACACACACACACACACACACACACACACACATGTACTGTTTGTTGTTCAAAGGAGGAGAGTCAATAAATGTTACTACCAGTACTTAGTGTATGCACAGTGGAGATGATTTATTTAAAATTTAGCCACATGTGCTCCAAAGTACAAGCTTGCATCATGAAACATAAATAGATGTGGTTTCACTAAATGCATTTTCAATGATCACAGTTTATGGTGCTGGATGTTCAGTGTGCTTTGTTCCGTCAGATAGAGATTTTTGTGAGACAGTAGGTAACTGAACAGTATATATCATATATTTATTTAGACTGGTGTGTTGATTGTTTGATGCCTGCATCAGTGGATGTGCATGGTCTTAACCCTTTCAATGCTAAGCCTATTTTATGCACAGTGTCAACGATTTACCAAGGATTGTTTTTTTCTGGTTTCAAGTGTTTTTGTTTTCATATATTGTTATTATTATTAATGTTATTATTTCAGGGAGAGGACCCAGACGTGGAGAGAGCAGCGTTGGCAGATAACCAGCCGTGTGCTGTCTGTGATGACACAGATCAAAATCTGTTGTCTGGAGACCTCCCTCACGGCTCACATCACCTCCCTCAGAAGGTGGGTCACACAGGAGGAGGAGGAATTTTGTTTATTGTCCCATCATTCATATCAGTGATTGAAGACATTTTGTTAGAGTATTAATGTATACATTTGAGTATTATTGTTTAGAAGAGGTAGGATGTGGGTGAATGGTGTGTTCGGGGAAACCGGGCATATGAGGGAGTGGGGTGGATAAATTTTGAAAAAAATTATCTGCATACAATTACAGAAAATTGCTTAATGGACTTTGTAGCAGGGAAGTTGTTAATCTGACAAGCAAAACAACTGATAATGAATGCAGAATGGGTCACACAGACCAGTCTGTGAATTCCCCCCAACCCCCCATAGCATATATCCAGATGTTAATTATTTGACGAGAAACCATATTCTAAAATCTGTTGTATATGTTAGTAACATCCCCTGAATGAGAAGAGAATTAGGCCCCCTTGGCTTACCAGTCACTGTATCTATTAATGCTTCTGTGAAATGAACTCTGATCAAGATTTGTGATCCACACTCATACACAGATACTATTACACCCCTTAAACATATCCTTGAAAGAAATATGTGTACAGTAGGGAGGGTTTGCAGACCCACTTTCGTCTGATTTTCATGGAGGTTCCATGGTAATTTTTAGCAAGAACTGTGTGCGCATGCGCATATCCATTTCCTGATAATTTCTGCTCATCGAAAGGCTAAAATTTTGACATAGAAATCACTGTTCTGACAAAAGGATTTTGAGCATTTTCGGTGACTGTTTTTGCAAGTTTACAAGATATATTCGGTTTTTTAATTATACCCATTATTTGCTTCAGTTTTCTGTGTTTACTTTGAGTGTGTTTCTTGTCACATTTCTGCCATTACGTATTCGAACTGATCCATTTATAAACTCTGCCAAAAATTTGTCTGAACACAGGCACTGCAAACTCAGAAAAGCTAGTTATGGTGGTGGGCTCCTCAAACATGTCATATGACCTAATTCTCACTCTGCAAGCATCGAAAGGTCCACAACAAAAGTGGGCCTGCAACCCCTCCCTATTATCAACATCATTATTGACTCACTTGTGTAAACAAAGTGAGTCTATGTTTTAACCCGGTGTTCGGTTGTCTGTGTGTGTGTGTGTGTCTGTGTGTCCGTGGTAAACTTTAACATTGACATTTTCTCTGCAAATACTTTGTCAGTTGACACCAAATTTGGCATAAAAATAGGAAAAATTCAGTTCTTTCCAGTCATCTTGTTTAAAACAATAGGGCACCTCTAGGATGGGCACAAAAAAATTAAAAAAAGAAGCCTAATTATATGCAAACTGTATTTACTGTTATATTTATATTTTTTGTATTCTCGAAACTTGGCACTTTGACCTCTTATTCTGACACAACAACAAGAGGAGTCATTATTATCATTTTTTGTTCAAACAGGAACTTCTTTTGCTAAGCATGGAATTTTTATTTATTTTTGCAAACGTTTTGGTGCAGATAGTAAAAAAAAAAGGGAAATTACTCTGTAATTAATGCTAGGGGACTTAATTTATCACAAGTGAGTCTTGAAGGCCTTGCCTCTCTTGTTATTATTATAATTGCTTCTTAAAGCCCAATTGACTGCATGGGGCCTTGATAGGGCTAGCAGCACAGTTAATGTGTCACTTAAAACCTGAAAAAAAGAAAACCTTGGAAAGCAGATTTGACACAACTGTGGTCTCTCTCATTCATGCACAAAAACTTACTGCGCACATGGAAAGCAGATCTGACAAAACTATGGTCTCACTCATGCACAGAAAACTTACTGTGCACATGGTTAACAGATTTGACACAACAGTGGTGTCATTCATACACAAAAACTTTTCTTTTCTTTTTTAAACATGTTTTTTATTTCCATTTTTATAACATAGACAATTGACACAAATACATGTAAAAGAAAGTGGGAAAATGACGAAACGGATGAAAACACAATGAAAGTAAATAAACTATAATGACACATGTAAAGTATTCCAGGCAATACAAATGTGAGTCAGTGTATATATAGATGTATCATGTTTATACGTCATCAAATATGAGATAAGATATTCATGCCACTCAAAATGTCTCATTTGCATATATCTTAACGAGTGCACTAATACTAGTACTAGGAAAAAACAACAACAAAAAACCAAAAAAACAAAAAACCAAAAATCAAACATCGTGTCACAACACACACACACACACACACACACACACACACACACACACACAAGCCAATCAAGTGAAAACAAAAATGCTAACGACAGGTGATTATTTTACCCATACAGACAACCGTCAAAATATTTAACTTATTTCCTGATCGGGTTTATAAACATTTTTACCTTAATTGTGACAGTTATGGGCAGATTCTTGAATTATTGTCATGTAGGGTAACCATTTTATTTTAAAGTTATTTAATGTCCATGCCATTCTTGCGTTATGTTCTTCAATATTGTATCGCAAAAATAGGTAGCTTTTAAAAGAAGGCATGTTTGGTGTGCTCTTTTCCATTTTTCACCTGTAAATATACATTTTACCAATGAGTATTAAAAAGTTAAACACGGACTCTGTGCATATTTTCCGCTATACCAAATAATACTATATTTTCTGTTATTCTTATGTTTGTACACACTGTACTTTTTTCCTTTAACAGCTTTTCGTCATGCACAAAAACTTATTCATTTTATTTATCCATTGAGACATCTTGCTATAGCGCATATTCTTGAAGCTGTATGCACTTGATGGGAGACTCCATCAATGCACTTCACAAAAGCACTAAATACATTCACTCAAACATTCCCACACAAACATATGCATATAATTTGAAACATAAGGTAAGTGAGGACAATTAAACATACTTTGCAGCAAAGAGCTGTGCGGGGTGAGAGGTCAGGCAGCAACCCAGGGCTTCCTGTGGTGGATGCTGGGAGCAGCGTGTCGTCTAATGCTGCTGGTGGTGGTGATGGTGGCGGTGGACTCACGGGGGGCGGTGTCGGTGCGGGCGGTGTTCACCAGTCTGGCCCTGCTGGACGTGTTGGTGTGGTGTCTGCACCGCTTCCCGGTGTCGGCCCTCAGAGACTGGCTGGTCATGCAGTCCACCCTGTCCAACATCCAGGTCGGTTGGAAAGTTTTGTGGGTGGGTAGGGGTATGGGGGGTGCAAGTGTGGATGGTTTGACATGTTGGTGTGGTGTCTGCACCGCTTCCCGGTGTCGGCCCTCAGAGACTGGCTGGTCATGCAGTCCACCCTGTCCAACATCCAGGTCGGTTGGAAAGTTTTGTGGGTGGGTAGGGGTATGGGGGGTGCAAGTGTGGATGGTTTGACATGTTGGTGTGGTGTCTGCCCACCACTTCCCGGTGTCGGCCTTCAGAGACTGGCTGGTCGTGCGGTCCACTCGTCCAACATCAAGGTCAGTTGGAAAGTTGCGTTGGGGGTTAGGTGGGGGAGTTCAGGGGGTGGAAGAACAGGTGAGTTGGTGCACGTGTAGGTGGAGAGGGTGCAAGGGATGAATGGATTGGTGTGTGTGTGTGTGTGTGTGTGTTTGCTTATATGTTTGCATATGCATTTTTCGGATATGGATGGATTGGAGTGCATGTAGAAAGTTGCACACGTATTGTATGTGATTGTGTATAGTTTACTCACTGAATGTTGTTTTTTATCTTTCTTTTTTTCTACTTCTTTACTCATTCTTTTCTCGCTGTCTTTTCCCTTTTCTCTCATGCATCTCTTCACAATACGTATCAAGAGATCCATGCAATTTTACGGGTCCCATTTTCAGGCGTTCTTGCTGCTTGACGAAGAGAAGGAACAGATCAAAGATTTGCGTCTGCACCGCACGGTCTCCTATCGCAACGAGCCTTACGCTGACTGGGTCGTTGACATCGATCACATGACAGCTCGCTGGCCCACGGTTCACACTGGGGGCAGGAAGAGATTCCAGAAGCGTCGGGTTCGTGACAGCACCAGCTCTACAAAGAGTTTACTGCACGAGGTTGGTATTTTGAACAAACTTTATTCAAAGAAACACCAACGCAGCTATACAACAGATAATTAAAGCACAATAATAGGGATAATGATGTGCTCTTTTATAGCGCTGTTTCCTCACAGAGAGACTCTTGGCTCTTCACAAATTGAATATGACAATAAAGAAACGAATCTCAAGAAGTTTCAAATAACAAACAATCACTCATGGCGCTCCATGCTCTAAAAAGGACTCTTGCCAGTCAACTGGCTGCAGTTCTATGGAACTACATGAAATGGAATGGAAAATAGAAAACAACATGTAGACGTGAAACAACATGCTGAAGCAAAAAGACACATACACCACCCCGTAGCAAATTTCAAATTGTCAAACATGACAAATGTTCCATGAGGTTAGTATCGATGTTTACATGTGCACAGCATGAGGTTGGTCTGTGTGATTAGGATTTATTTGTTTTTTGTTTCGGATATGTAAGTTCTTTTCCTGAGGTGATAAGCTCTGAATTTTTTGTTTTGGTTTTTTGTTTGCAAGTTGTTGTTTTTTCTTTTAGGATATGTGAAACTACTTTCCTTTGGTGATTAACTGTGGTTAACATTTTTGAAATTAAAGAAAACGGTACTTTTGTAAGATCTTGGATCAGTTGCATTGCAAGGTCAGCTGAAGTGAGAACTATTGCATCAGCATGTATATCTTGGGTTTGTAATGTGCCAGTGACATCAGACGGCGTACTGCATGTGGAGCAGAAGGTTTAAATGGAGAAGCGACGGGCACAATGGCTGAGTGCTTAGAGCGTTAGACTTTCAGTCTGAGGGTCCCGGGTTCGAATCTCGGAAATGGTGCCTGTTGGGTAAAGGGTGGAGATTTTTCTGATCTCCCATGTCAACAGATGTGCAGACCTGCTTGTGCCTGAACCCCCTTCATGTGTATACGCAAGTGGAAGATCAAATACGCTCGTTTAAGATCCTGTAATCCATGTCAGCGTTTGGTGGGTTATGGAAACAAGAACATACCCAGCATGCACAAAAACAGAGTATGGCTGCCTACATGGCGGGGTAAAAACGATCATACATGTGAAAGCCCACCTGTGTACATACGAGTGAACGTGGAAGTTGCAGCCCATTAGCGAAGAAGAAGAAGAATGGAGAAGCCATGACAGAATTAGTTAAGACTCTGGGCATCTGATTCAGTGTTCACCAATGATCAGGGCACCGTTTCAGCGTGGTGTAGTGTCCGTAGGAAAGGCACTTTGATTTTCCTTCTCCACCCAGGTGTGAATGGGTACCTTTGGTTGGGGAAGCTTTGAACAGCTGTAGAGGATTGGGCCCTGCTTTCTCATGCCCAGCCTTAGACACAGTGGATATGAATTCACTCCACCGATGGCCATAAAAGGCTATGGGATCTTGAACCTTTTTAAGGATTGAATGTTCAAGGTCTTCTGCCTCAGTAATTCCATTACACGCTTGTATGTACTCCTTCGTTGAGTGTTCCTCTGCACAGCTCTTTGGTTTGTAAATAGATAGAAATTATAGAACAATGTACAGAAGTTAGAAGGTGTGTCCTGGTGCGTGAGTTTAGTGCAAGCGATGTCTTGTATGTTTGTGTTGTTATCTTCTGATATTTTTATGCAGGTTTTTTGTCATAGATTGTAGGGTTGGGGGAGGTGGGTTTTTTGTTTGGTGGTTTTTTGGGGTTTTTTTTTTATTGTTTGCTTTGTGTACATTCATGATCAAAATGATATTTGACTTTTATTGTTTCAGAGTGATGTGGAGCATGCCTTTTCTTTGAAATATCTCTCTCTCCAAGTGAAAAAGGTAATTGTTTTGATTCTATCATGTTTGTCATGTGTATGTCATTGTCATTGTCATTCAGGTAAGACAATAAAACTGAGGTCCTGTGAGTAGCATGCACTTAGTGCATGTAAAAGAACCCACAGCAACAAAAGTGTTGTCCCTGGCAAATTCTGTAGAAAAATTCACTTTGATAGGAAATAAAATACACATGAAGGCAGAAAAAAATGTGTAGCACTTCACTGTAGCAGTGTGCCCCCCGTGGGGATAACAGCCTGAATTCACACAGAGAAGTATGTTGCGACAAAGAGTGAAAATACAATACAATGTTGGTAGCACTCAGATGTGTGGTGTATTTGTATTTGTATTTCTCTTTTTATCACAACAGATTTCTCTGTGTGAAATTCGGGCTGCTCTCCCCAGGAAGAGCATGTCGCTATACTACAGCGCCACCCATTTTTTTTGTATTTTTTCCTGCGTGCAGTTTTATTTGTTTTTCCTACCGAAGTGGATTTTTCTATAGAATTTTGCTAGGAACAACCCTTTTGTTGCCGTGGGTTCTTTT
>JAAQRG010296789.1:0-10332 GCA_011634625.1 Babylonia areolata
ACAGTACAACACAACACAGCACAGTACAATACAACACAGCACAGTACAACACAACACAGCACAGTACAACACAACACAGTACAACACAGCCCAACACAGTACAAGTACCTGGTTGACTTCTATCACCAAGTCAGACGTCAAGTTCAGGGTGTCCTTGTTGACAGGTTTGACAGCCACCATTTGTTGGTCCAGGATTGTCACCTGGTGTCACACACACAAACATACACACAAGCACACACACGCACGCACGCACACACGTGTTATGTCGTGTCGTGTCGTATCGTATTGTACTATGTTGCACTGCATTGTTGACGGATTTCATGGTTCCCTCATGTTGGTCCACCACTGCTACCTGACGTCACACACAAGATAACATATATGAATAAAGAACACACACACACACACACACACACACATATATATATATATATATATTATTTATCTATTTATGTATAGATAGATAGATAGACATATATATGTGTCTATGTATGTATGTAATACACAGTGCACCAGACACATTTTTGTATAAGTTTGACACTGGACATCGTTGCTTATTGTCCAACCAGCTCCAAAGGGGGTAAATAGGGACTGCTGAACTGAATGAAAATATTTCAGCCGCGTTAAACACACAACTGTCACATCTGAAACAAACAAACAAAAAACGACAAAACTTAAAAACGTGCGGACAACATGTCCATGACATTGTCTCAGCCAAATGAGACAAGACTTTGCCAATGACGTCAGCCCTTCTGCTTCATCCCATATTTTTCTAAAAAAAAATCGCTGAAAGGATAATATCTATACATAACATATATATATTTAAACTTCAAAGCAACACAATTAATACGTTTAAATGGTTGTATTGGCAAATAACATTGAAGAAAGGGCAGCTCGTGCCCATCACATAACAGCACTTTGTTTTTAATCACAGACTGCGTAAAAGAGAGAGAAAAAAATGTCGAGGCTTTCTAAAATAACAGAATGGAAAATGGACCACAGAAAAAACAGACAACAGTGAAGGAAGAAAAAAAAATGCAGAAACAATGACAGCGATTGAATAGAGGGCATTTGCAGCACATATTGTTCAAAAAATGAAATCCAACAAAAATATCTTTTAAGAGTCACAAAATGACAGAGAAAAAGGCAGAGACGGGGAGACATCGACAAAGGCAGACAGAGACAGAGACAGGCAGAGAGAAGGAGAGAGGGAAACAGACAAAGAGATTTGGTTCAGACAGAATGATCATAGCAATGACTGTTACACAGCTCATAATCTTGCGTGAAGCAACTATGTGGACTGTTCACCCTCCACTCACTCAATCCATGCACTGACACCACGCGCCACAAACAACCATCCTCTCTCTCTCTCTCTCCCTCCAACACACACACACATACGCGCACACACCTTTAACGTCGTTATGGGAATTTTAGGCAAACTAAACAAGATTCGGTGGACACAACCAACTCATTCAAGATATGTCAGACAAATCAAACATGATTCGGTGGACACAGCAACTGAATTACCTTGGCAGTCTTCCTAAGGCTGTTAAAATTATGTCAGGGGTGCGCAGTCAGGATAAGCACTCACTGCTCTATAAAATGCTCCGGGAGGCGTGCATCTCGAATAGCCAGAGCCCAGCTCTTGGTCTTCACGTGACGAAGCCGTTTCCACAGACAAGAAAAATGGGTGAAGGCGAGTAACTGGCGCCCTAAAACCAGTCGCTTCGGGAAGATGGTGCTCGTCAGCTTTGGGAGGCAGTTTGTGTACAGGGGAAGGAAAACCCTGATTCCAAACCTCCGCTGCCTTGCGGCTATACCCTCTCAATGAGGGGAAGGCTTCGGGAGTCAACCCTGAGGAAAACCAAGGGCAGTTGACGGATGCTCTTCAGTCTTGGCCGGCTGATTGTCTTCGAGAGGGAAACTCGGACAAAAATACAAATGTTGAAGACGGATGTACTGGACCCCTGTGATGCATAACGGTGGTACAACGCATCAACGTGTTATGGATCTAACGAAGTAGTAGTAGTAGTAGTAGTAGTAGAAGAAGAAGAAGATTTACCTTGGCAAAGATACGTCAGGCAACTAAAACAGCCAGAGTGGTTATGGCAACAAACTCACCTTGGCAAAGATCTGCCCAGTCATCACATTGTGTATGGACTCGTGGCTGAGCTGTGGTTCCAAGTTGTTCTCGTCATCCGAGAAGTTCAGGTTCCAGCCCCGGTTCTTTTATGGAAGAGACATACACCAAGCCTTTTATCACACACACGTTAGTGGTTTATACATTGTCTTGGATAGGGACTCGATGCTAGTGGCCGCTTAGAGCTTGGTCTCTGACCGAGGATGGGCGCTGTGTAAGTATCAACAATACCACTGATGATAAATGATAACAGACCTGCCTGAGGCGCGGTTTCTGTAACCATCTCATAATGAAACCGACAATTACAACAACGACAACAGCAGCAGCAGCAACATCAACAGCAATAACAACAACAGTAACAGCAGCAACAACATCAATAGCAACAAAAACAACAACAACGATAACAACAGCAACATAGCAACAACAACAACAACAACAGCCACTGCAACGACAGAAGACGTACCAAATCAGATTTGCCGGTGATGGTGCTTCCTTTGCCCGCGAAGACAGGCGCCGAGTAGAGCTTGGTGAAAGAAACAACCCACGAGCGCTTGTCGCCAAATCTGCGTCTGAATGCACACACACACACACACACACACACACACACACACACGAACACACAAACACACACTCACTCACTCACAAACACGCACACACATACATAAACACACACACAAACAAACTCACACACATTCAAGCACACACACACACACACACACACACACACACACACACACACACACACACACACACACATTGGCATGTGTTCGCGCATTTTCGCAGTGTACAATAACACACATTGTGCAGTATTATATCTCGTACATCAACATCTCCTTCAGTTACACACACACACACACACACACACATGCGCATGCACACATATGCACACATATATGCAAATGCACATACACACATGCGCATGCACACATATGCACACACATAAGCAAATGCACACACACACGCACACACACACACACACACACACACACACACACATGAACGTTGACATTTTCATAAATCAAACCGGGTGTGTCCTTTGAAACTAATAGCACGAGGATGAGTGAGTGAGAGGAGTGAGAGAGAGAGAGAATGAGTGCAACAAGAAAGAAAGAAAGAAAGAAGTAGACATGAGACTTAAGATAGTGAGAGAGACAGACAGACACAGATACAGAAGGGTTGGCAGCGTAAGGATAATTCATTCAGATCAGGTCGAGGCCCTATACGGTGGCTAAACAACAGAATAGAATAGAACTGACGGGCGCAATAGCCGAGTGGTTAAAGCGTTGGACTGTCAATCTGAGGGTCCCGGGTTCGAATCACGGTGACGGCGCCTGGTGGGTAAAGGGTGGAGATTTTTACGATCTCCCAGGTCAACATATGTGCAGACCCGCTAGTGCCTGAACCCCCTTCGTGTGTATATGCAAGCAGAAGATCAAATACGCATGTTAAAGATCCTGTAATCCATGTCAGCGTTCGGTGGGTTATGGAAACAAGAACATACCCAGCATGCACACCTCCGAAAACGGAGTATGGCTGCCTACATGGCGGGGTAAAAACGGTCATACACGTAAAAGCCCACTCGTGTGCATACGAGTGAACGTGGGAGTTGCAGCCCACGAACGCAGAAGAAGAATAGAACAGAATAGAATAGAATGGTACTCACACCAAGAGTACAAACATGAATCGAAAACCACATACAAAAGACAAACACAGCAGGATTTTGTGTGATAAATAATCATACACATATAAATGCAAGCACAAGCGCACGCTCACACACACATGCATGCCTCCCCCCCTTCCCCTCCAACATACACACTCACACACATGCACGCACACACGCACACACACACACACACACACACACATACACACACAGACACACACACACACACATACACACTAAAATATTCATTTTGCAATCATTGCTGAAAAAAAATTATATCAAGCGATAGGACCAGCGAAAATGACATCTGTTTTCTAAAACAATATATTGATTCAAAGAAAATTCATCTTCCGTTCAGTATTCAACCAATGACTGTCTTGGATGTAAGTCAAAGTCTATCACAACTGAAGCAATCTGGCACACGTGATTTGGACGTGTTAGATTGATGGTTTCGGCCGTCAGTGTCCATGTCTCGCAACCATACAGTACAATGGAGACTACCAGGGCTTTGTAGAGTTTGAATGAATGAACATGTACGGAGCAGAATTGAGAACCTTGCAGGACCTCAGGAACCTCTCCTTTCAACTGTGAAGAGACGCAAGCTGATATGGTTTGGACACAACACTCGACACACCAACTTGTCCAAAACATCATGCAAGGCACCATCGAGGGCGGGAGAAGAAGAGGAAGACAACGGAAGAACTGGCATGAGAACATCAAACAATGGACCGGACTCCACACACGTGAGCTGCTGCCAGCGGCTGCCGACAGAGACAGATGGAGAAGGGAGGTTGCGTCTGCGGTCCTCAGGCTTCCCCCAACGACTACTTTGTAGTTATGGGCCTGAGGTGAGGAGATTGATGGATATTAAAGCTTTCTTCCCCTGTTATTGTAGATACTCTTGACATATCTGTATAATTTGTGTATCGATAAGAAATGTTTTCCTTCAAAATTCAAGCAGGCTAGAGTCTTTCCATTGTAACAAATCAGGTGATTATTCTAACCCATCTAACTACAGACCAATTTCTGTCTTGTCTGCTCTGTCAAAACCCATTGAAAAACACTTGCAAAAATCTTTATATTCTTATGGCTGACCACATTTAATCCCTGTGTCGCTCATGCAGTTTTCATCTTCCCAGACTAGCCTCAGTCAGACCATACTTAACGGAGAAAAACATGGCCCAGATGGTTTCCTCTTTTGTCCTGTCCAGACAAGATTACTGCAATTCTACCTTAGCAGTTTTACCATCTTCCTCTCTTATTTGACTACAGAAAGTACATAACAATGGTGCACGACTTGTCCTAGCAAAAACGAAATCTGATCATGTCACACCTCTTTTGCATCAGTTACACTGGCTTCCTATAGAGTCCCACATTCACTATAAACTAGTGACACTTGCCTTCCGACATTTTGATGAATCTCTTCCCCCGTATCTCTCCTCTGGGCTGGAAACGTACGAACCATGTAGAACGCTAAGATCCAGTTCTGAACTGTTACTTAAAGTCCCAAGAACTAATTTATAATGTGCAGGGAAAAAGTCTTTTATGGCTCAAGTACCCCAAATTTGGAATTCTTTGCCATCATCCCTCAAAAATGCTCCTGATCTCCAGACCTTCAAGTCAGATCTGAAAACACACCTTTTCAGCAAACACTTCCCTCAATAAAAAAAACCCCCTCTCTCTCTCTCTCTCTCTCTCTCTCTCTCTCCCCTGTATTTTCTTTCCTTTCTTTTTCATTGATGGCTTGATGTAAATAAAAAAAAGCAATTGTTGCCTATTCAATTTACCATCATGAAATAAAATCTTCACACACACACACACACACACACACACACACACAGAGCATAAGTTTTAGTAACTCGTGTTACTGCTTGAATATTCGCCGACACGATGCATTACGTAGGGACCGGGCTGATGACTAGATCGTCAAATGGTTACTGTTTCCCAATTCTGTTCTGCACGCCTTGGGACTGGTTCGAGAGACAGAGGGTATTGACTGTTTTTTGGGAACGAAACTTACTGCTGAGAGAAGATGTGAGTTTTCAGACCAAGTTCTTGGTCAGTGCGTCAAGTGCGTGCTGCACACGGAACCTCGGTTTATCGTCACACCCAAATGACCAAGACACTCAGTTTGATTTTCCAGTCACACTTGGGAGAAAGGGCGACAGCGGTATTCGAACCCAGACCCTCACGGACTCTATGTACTGGCAGATGAGCGTCTTAACCATTCTGCCACCATCCTCCTTTGTAACTGAGTGAAGTCTAGTATCAGAAGAAGAGCGGAGGTGGCGAGACAGACTACAGATGTGGAGAAGTTCAGAAAGATAGTCTGGGCTACGCCACATCCGCTGACTGCTGAAAAAGTCAGAGTGGATGGTCTGCAGACAAGCGGACTGGAAAACAAGCAACTAGTCGAGAGACTGAAGGAGAGGGCAGCTTTAGAACCTCTACAAACCCACACACACACACACACTGAATATATATAAAAATTAAAAATAAAACTGAACAGTATACACACTTTCAAAACAAATAAAACTTCTCCATGTCTCGTTTTTGTCTTGACAAACACTGAGCAGGAAACTATTTTCACCTTTTAAAAATTGCCCGGGTGACGACCAATCCGAGTAGCGCTAACACTGCAAACGCCGACAGCATAGCCGTCACCAACGACATAACTGCCACAGAGATTATATAACAATCATTACCACCATCATCATCATCATGACAAGAAGAAGAAGAAGAAGAAAGATGATGATGATGATGATGATGATGATGATGATGATGATGATGATGATGGACTTCACTGCCACAGAGACGGTATAATAATCATCATCATCAGTAGCAGCAGCAAGGGAAGAAGAAGAAGATGATGATGATAATGATGTTGATGATGATGATCAACTTTACTGCCATGGAAGATTGTATCACCATCACCATCATCATCATCATCATCATCAGAAGAAGAAGAAGAAGAAGAAGAAGAAGAAGAAGAAGAAGATGATGATGATGATGATGATGATGATGATGATGATCAACTTCACTACCACAGAGATTGTATTATTATAATCATCATCAGCAGCAGCAGCAGCAGATGATCATGGGCTCAAGTTTAGATGCTGAGAGAGATAGGTTTTAGTTCTAACAAAAACGATATAATGAATGAATAAATAAATGAGTAAATATACAGATAAATGAGTAAAGGTTAAAGGCCACATGGCCTTCACAGACCACAAGGGCAGTGATTTCATTTCCACTGTGTCTAGGACTCGGCATAGGAAGGTGGGGTTGGGGGGTGGGGGGCTGGGGAATCCAATCCTCTACTTCCGCTGTGTTAACTCGCTCCCTACTGTGTACTTGATATCAAGTACGCACAGGCGAGAGCGTTCCTCTTAACTCTCTCCATACGAACGGCGAAAGAGACAGCGTTAACAACGTTTCAGCCCAATTACCATAATCAAAATATTGCAAGCGGAAGGCTCTTATACTGAAGAGGTGAATGTTGACAAAGAATACCACAGTTCTGACGACGGAAGCTAAAGGTTGGGTCATTCAGACACCCACTGGACATCCGAGGGGTCTGTGTAGAGGGGAAGAGAGGACTGGCCGTACTGAGTGAGTTAACCTTTTCTGACCGGTCAGGTAGGTCAACAAATCACACCTGGGAGAAGCTGGGGGGAAAAATCGAGAAAGTAAAACGCCTTTCCCAAGGGACACAAAGCCAAGTCGCAAAGGGAGTCTCGAACTCTTGATCATTGTTGAACACTGGATAAGAAGTCCAACAGCTTCATCGATTCTGCCACGGCTACTCGGCCCCCCACCTCACCCGCCAGCCAACTCATCACCCCCTCCACATAAAATGGTAATAGCAATATGTGTGTATTATTCGGGTTAAAACCAAAACAATATGCCTTTGCTCATCATAACTGAAAATTAGACCCAAATAAATGTAAAACATCACGCTGATAAGGCAGACATCATAAAAAAAAAATTATATATATAAAAAAAACACACACAACAATTGCAAGCTTAAAACATCTTTTTTTTCCCCTCACAAAGAGAAAAGGATCATCACAACCAATATTCTAACGTTAAAGTTCACCAACACCTCCACCCCCTTTCTCTACATACAAACACAAAACTTGCACACACACACACACACACACACACACACACACACACACACACACCGTCAAAGGGTTCAGTGGTATCACAGTTGAGGAGTCCAGACCCACCCGGCCACTGAATGTCTGAGCTCACCTTTTGATACATCTCCTCCACTGTTTCCCTGCACACACACACAGTCACAGTGGACAACTCTTTATAGATTTCCTTCAATGCTTCCCTGCACACACACACAGTCACAGTGGACAACTCTTTATAGATCTCCTTCAATGCTTCCCTGCACACACACTGTCACAGTGGACAACGCTTTATAGATCTCCTTCAATGCTTCCCTGCACACACACATCAGTCACTGTGGACAACTATTTATAGATCTCCTTCACTGTTTCCCTGCACACACACATCAGTCACTGTGGACAACTCTTTATAGATCTCCTTCACTGTTTCCCTGCACACACACATCAGTCACTGTGGACAACTCTTTATAGATCTCCTTCACTTTCCCTGCACACACACACATCAGTCACTGTGGACAACTCTTTATAGATCTCCTTCACTTTCCCTGCACGCACACACACATCAGTCACTGTGGACAACTCTTTATGTATCTCCTTCACTGTTTCCCAGCACACAGACATCAGTCACTGTTGACAACTCTTTATGTATCTCCTTCACTGTTTCCCAGCACACAGACATCAGTCA
Organism: Babylonia areolata; assembly: GCA_011634625.1. Classification (NCBI taxonomy): domain Eukaryota; kingdom Metazoa; phylum Mollusca; class Gastropoda; order Neogastropoda; family Buccinidae; genus Babylonia; species Babylonia areolata. The sequence continues at coordinate 8,625 of JAAQRG010296789.1, forward strand.
CTGTGGACAACTCTTTATGTATCCCATTCACTGTTTCCCTGCACACACACATCAGTCACTGTGGACAACTCTTTATGTATCCCCTTCACTGTTTCCCTGCACACACACACACCAGTCACAGTGGACAAATCTCTATAGATCTCATTCACTGCTTAACTGCACACACACAGACGCAGTGGACAACTCTTTATAGATCTCCTTCACTGCTTAACTGCACACACACAGTCACAGTGGACAACTCTTTATAGATCTCCTTCACTGCTAAACTGCACACACACACAGTCACAGTGGACAACTCTTCAAAGATCTCCTTCACTGTTTCCCTGCATACACATATCAGTCACTGTGAGCAACTCTTTATAGATCTCCTTCACTTTCCCAGCACACACACATCTGTCACTGTGGACAACTCTTTATGTATCTCCTTCACTTTCCCTGTACACACAGTCGCTGTGAACAACTCTTTATAGATCTCCTTCACTTTCCCTGCACACACAGTCACTGTGGACAACTCTTTATAGATCTACTTCACTGTTTCCCTGAACACACAGTCACAGTGGAAAGCTCTTTATAGATCTCCTTCACTGCTTCCCTGCACACACATATCAGTCACTGTGGACAACTCTTTATATATTTCTTTCACTGTTTCCCTGAATACAGAGTCACTGTGGACAACTCTTCATAGATCTCCTTTAGTTTCCCTTATTTATTTATTTATTTCTATTTTTGTTCTCAAGGCCTGACTAAGCGCGTTGGGTCACGCTGCTGGTCAGGCATCTGCTTGGCAGATGTGGTGTAGCGTATATGGATTTGTCCGCCGAACGCAGTGACGCCTCCTTGAGCTACTGAAACTGAAACTGAAACTGTTTCCCTGCACACACACAGTCACAGTGGACAACTCTTTATAGATCTCCTTCACTGTTTCCTTGCACAAACAGTCACTGTGAGCAACTCTTTATAGATCTCCTTCACACACACACACACACACACACACACACACACACACACACACGAGAGAGAGAGAGAGAGAGAGAGAGAGAGAGAGAGAGAGAGAGAGAGGGGGGAGAGAGAGAGCCACTGTGGACAACTCATCGCACATTTCCTTCACTCCTACAGTACAGTACAGTGCAGTAAAATACAATACAATACAATACAGTACAGAAAAATACAGGACAGTTTCATTCATCCAACGGGAAATCATTTGTTCATCCAAAGGTTGTTCGCTCACACCACACAATATCTCGGCCCACAGTTATGTGCGATGAAAAGAAAATGCATTTGTCTCCGTTTACCACGGACACACACGAATCGAAAATCACATACATACAAAGACAAACACAGCAGGATTCTGTGACACATAATCATATAACATATAAGTGCAAGTACAAGCCCGCACACACACATACACGCCCCGCTCGCTCCCTCCCGCCCCCCCCCCCCCCCAAGATGTCAAATCGTCAACACACACACACACCACTGAGATATATGTTTACATCACTATATATGTCTATGAACACACACACACACACACACACACACACACACAAATCAGGAGAAGCAGCAAGGCAGATCAAGATGTTTACCCGCTGTAATTGATACGTGCGATCACTTTGAAACCCGTTGGCTGCAAGTTGCGCAAAAGCACATCCATGTAGCGACTTCCGTCATCGTTAATACGCATCCTGCCCACCACACCTTCACACACACA
>JAAQRG010296790.1:0-5000 GCA_011634625.1 Babylonia areolata
AGTGAAAACTAGGTAAGTATTTGACGGGACCTAAACCTGAACTGTCACTGGAAGACCGCGAGGACAGCCAGCAGTGAACAGTTTCAGTTTCTCAAGTTGGCGTCACTGCGTTGGGACAAATCCAAACACGCGACACCACATCTGCTATGTAGATGCCTGACAGTAGCATAACCCAACGCGCTTGTCAAGTCTTGAGAGCATGCTTTTAAGTAATTATGTGTAGCTTTCAGAAAGCCGTTTCACCAACAGAAAGCTGTGACCAGTGCGGTCACTCACCAGTCATGTGCCCAGTCAGAAACGCCCCTTTCGCCGCCACTTTCAATTTCAGTTTCAAGGAGGCGACAAAAGCTCGTGGACTGATCCATATACGCGCACAACTCATCTGCTTTAATCAAAACTGAAAGAAGAAGGGGAACAGGTGACTGACCTACGTACAGATATAATGCGTTAATCAGGCCTCACGAGACTGTCAAATTCTTAAATCTGTGTGTGTGTGTGTGTGTGTGTGTGTGTGTGTGTGTGTTTGTGTGTGTGACAGACAGTGTGTGTGTGTGTGTGTGTGTGTGTGTGTGTGTGTGTGTGTGTGTGTGTGTGACAGACAGTGTGTGTGTGACAGACAGTGTGTGTGTGTTTGTGTGTGTGTGTGTGTGTGTGTGTGTGTGTGTGTGTGTGTGTGTGTGTGTGTGTGTGTGTGTGTGTGTGTGTGTGTGTGTGTGTGTGTGTGTGTGTGTGTGTGCATATAAACTCATACATATGCATGTGTATGATTGAAGTAACTGAAATTAGAGAAACTGAAAAAAGCTGTGTTGAAGAATGGGGGAATGTTTTAGCAGGGTGTCCTATGTCCATCTCCTTACCTCTCATGGACTTCAGTCCTGGCTGTATCAGGTACGTGTGCACCATGAACAGTTTGAAAACACTATCAGGTACGTGTGCACCATGAACACTTTGAAAACACTGTATCAGGCACGTGTAACCATGAACACTTTGAAAACACTATCAGGTACGTGTGCACCATGAACAGTTTGAAAACACTGTATCAGGCACGTGTAACCATGAACACTTTGAAAACACTATCAGGTACGTGTGCACCATGAACAGTTTGAAAACACTATCAGGTACGTGTGTACCATGAACACTTTGAAAACACTATCAGGTACGTGTGCACCATGAACAGTTTGAAAACACTATCAGGTACGTGTGCACCATGAACAGTTTGAAAACACTGTATCAGGCACGTGTAACCATGAACACTTTGAAAACTCTGTATCAGGTACGTGTGCACCATGAACACTTTGAAAACACTGTATCAGGCACGTGTGCACCATGAACACTTTGAAAACTCTGTATCAGGCACGTGTGCACCATGAACAGTTTGAAAACACTGTCAGGTACGTGTGCACCATGAACACTTTGAAAACACTGTATCAGGCACGTGTAACCATGAACACTTTGAAAACACTGTATCAGGCACGTGTGCACCATGAACAGTTTGAAAACACTGTATCAGGCACGTGTGCACCATGAACAGTTTGAAAACACTGTATCAGGCACGTGTGCACCATGAACAGTTTGAAAACACTATCAGGTACGTGTGCACCATGAACACTTTGAAAACACTATCAGGTACGTGTGCACCATGAACAGTTTGAAAACACTATCAGGTACGTGTGCACCATGAACAGTTTGAAAACACTGTATCAGGTACGTGTGCACCATGAACAGTTTGAAAACACTGTCAGGTACGTGTGCACCATGAACACTTTGAAAACACTATCAGGTACGTGTAACCATGAACAGTTTGAAAACACTGTATCAGGCACGTGTAACCATGAACACTTTGAAAACACTATCAGGTACGTGTGCACCATGAACAGTTTGAAAACACTATCAGGTACGTGTGCACCATGAACAGTTTGAAAACACTATCAGGTACGTGTGCACCATGAACACTTTGAAAACACTATCAGGTACGTGTGCACCATGAACACTTTGAAAACACTATCAGGTACGTGTGCACCATGAACACTTTGAAAACACTATCAGGTACGTGTAACCATGAACACTTTGAAAACACTGTATCAGGCACGTGTAACCATGAACAGTTTGAAAACACTATCAGGTACGTGTGCACCATGAACAGTTTGAAAACAATCTGTTTCAATCATAATTTACAGTTATTAATTAGTTTATAAATGATTACCGTGTTCTTTTCATTGTAACAAACGGAAAACGCGCAAGAAAGCGCATCAGGGGTTGTTTTCATAGGGCGGGTGTAAACGGAAACGTCTGGACTAAACGTGTTGTCCGAGACAATCCATCAAAGTTGGTATTATTGGCGGAAGACTTTGACGAGTCCAATGTAAACGCAGACTAAAACGGCTGAAATTTAGTCCAGCGATTTCGCTGGACTATACCCCGTACGCCCAGACTTTGTAAGACGGGGCGTTTATTATTTTTTTTATTAACACTTCAGTCAGCTAGAATGCACCTCCTGAAGGTGTATAATGATGATGATGATGATAAAAATTTAAAATTTAAATATAATAATAATAATAAGAAGAAGAAGAAGAACAACAACAACAACAACAACTATTGTGTCTTTCATTAAAATACAAAAAAGAAATGTGATATATAAAAATTATAATTACACACACACACACACACACACACACACACACACACACACACACACGATTTCTTGTAACTGTATTTAGATTTTTTTTTTTTTTCAAATTTCACCCTCATTTCACCCTCACCCTCATTTGCCCAGTTTCCCCCAACCCTCCATTCATTCACATCTCCCACCCCTTCTAACCGATAATACTTAAATGATTTCATAAATACTTTAACAAAATGTCTTCAATCACCGATATGTGTGACGGGACATTAAACAAAATTCCTCCTCCACACACACACACAAAAACATAACCACCACGTGCATGCCGCACGATTGCATGTGAGTGATGCTCTCGGACACAACAAACTTCTGAACTCCAGGCTGAACAAACCAAGTGTTAACTTCACTCCGTGCAGCAGCTGACAAGCATGCGAAAATGGGAACTTAATCGGGAAAATCCCTTTCTAAATAAGAACGAAGGCGTCGTCAAGAACAAATTGTGAGAAGTCCAGTCGTTCGTTGTCAGACTTTCACGCCCGCGCCATGAATACCGACTTAGCTGCAGCAAAAGTTTTGACGTTCAAAGTCCAGACGTTTTGCTTTACGCCTGACGTTGGCAAGTTAGTCCCCATGAATACGGCCCCTGGTTATGACTGGTGCTAACAACACTGGCTGCATACATTGCTGTCTGCCGAAAATTCAGTATGTTTCACTATGCCACCAGGAAGAAAATTCTACAAGTTCCGAAGTGGTCCTTGTCGCATTTGGTGAACCCTGGGTTTCGTTCTCTGCACTACGGGGACAAACCAACGATAACCATGAATTGGGACAGTGTTTCATACTGTTGCAGTTCGGGCACGGTTTAATGAAAAACAAAACGACAAAAAGACGAAAATATGGCACACTCAGACAACTCTACAGGAAATATTGCACACTCAGACAACTCTACAGGAAATATTGCACACTCAGACAACTCTTGCACACTCAGACAACTCTACAGGAAATATTGCACACTCAGACAACTCTTGCACACTCAGACAACTCTACAGGAAATATTGTACACTCAAACAACTCTACATGAAATATTGCACACTCAGACAACTCTACAGGAAATATTCCACACTCAGACAACTCTACAGGAAATATTGCACACTCAGACAACTCTTGCACACTCAGACAACTCTACAGGAAATATTGCACACTCAGACAACTCTTGCACACTCAGACAACTCTACAGGAAATATTGCACACTCAGACAACTCTACAGGAAATATTGCACACTCAGACAACTCTACAGGAAATATTGCACACTCAGACAACTCTTGCACACTCAGACAACTCTACAGGAAATATTGTACACTCAGACAACTCTACAGGAAATATTGCACACTCAGACAACTCTACAGGAAATATTGCACACTCAGACAACTCTTGCACACTCAGACAACTCTACAGGAAATATTGCACACTCAGACAACTCTACAGGAAATATTGCCCACTCAGACAACTCTTGCACACTCAGAACAACTCTACAGGAAATATTGCACACTCAGACAACTCTTGCACACTCAGACGCTCTACATGAAATGTGCACCTCAGACAACTCTACAGGAAATATTGCACACTCAGACAACTCTACAGGAAATATTGCACACTCAGACAACTCTTGCACACTCAGACTTCTTCTTCTTCTTCTTCTTCTGCATTCATATGCGCACACGAGTGGGCCTTTACGTGTATGACCGTTTTTACCCCGCCATGTAGACAGCCATACTCCGTTTTCGGGGTGTGCATGCTGGGTATGTTCTTGTTTCCATAACCCACCGAACGCTGACATGGATTACAGGATCTTTAACGTGCGTATTTGATCTTCTGCTTGCATATACACATGAAGGGGGTTCAGGCACTAGCAGGTCTGCACATATGTTGACCTGGGAGATCGTAAAAATCTCCACCCTTTACCCACCAGGCGCCGTCACCGTGATTCGAACCCGGGACCCTCAGATTGAAAGTCCAACGCTTTAACCATTCGGCTGTTGCGCCCGTCGCACACTCAGACAACTCTACAGGAAATATTGCACACTCAGACAACTCTACAGGAAATATTGCACACTCAGACAACTCTTGCACACTCAGACAACTCTTGCACACTCAGACAACTCTACAGGAAATATTGCACACTCAGACAACTCTACAGGAAATATTGCACACTCAGACAACTCTACAGGAAATATTGCACACTCAGACAACTCTACAGGAAATATTGCACACTCAGACAACTCTACAGGAAATATTGCACACTCAGACATCTCTACAGGAAATATTGCACACTCAGACATCTCTACAGGAAATATTGCACACTCAGACAACTCTACAGGAA
>JAAQRG010296796.1:0-10333 GCA_011634625.1 Babylonia areolata
GGTAGGTAGGTTTTGTGTGTGTGTGTGTGTTGGGGGGCAGGGGGGAATAGGAGGGGGGTCGTGTGTATGTGTGGGTGTGTGTGGGTGTGGAGGCAGGGGGTGGGGCCGTGGGGGGTGGGGCCATGTGGGTGTGTGTGGTGTGTGGGGGAGTGTGGGGGGAAGGGTGGGTGTGTGTGTGTGTGGGGGGGGGGGCGTGGGGGTGTGTGGACAGGTGGGGGGGTGTATGGGTGTGGGTGTGTTAGAGTGTATGTGTGTGTGGGGGGGGAAGGTGTGTGTGTGTGTGGGTGTGCGTGTGTGGGTGGGTGTGGGTGTGTATGTGGGGGGCGGGGGGGTGTGGAGGGGGCAGGTGGGGGTGTGTATGGGTGTGGATGTGGGTGTGTGTGTGGGTGTGTGAGGGTGTGCGTGTGTGTGTGTGTGTATGTGTGTGTGTGGTGTGCCATTTTTTGTGCTGTGAATGATATTGGGTGATGAATCTTTTCATCTCATTTTATCATCATATTTTCAAATGTTATACATCTCTTTTCTACTGTAAAGCGTGGTGAGCCTTCTTTTGAAGGTGGGGAACCATGCTATATAAGCCTCCACATTACTTTTATTATCATATGAGCAAGTGACAGTTTGAGAGAGAGAGAATGAGAGAGAGAATCATGTGTGTGTCTGTGTGTGTGTGCATGTGTGTGTATCATGTATGTGTGTGTGTTTGTATGTGTATGTGTGTGTGAGTATATGAGTGTGTATGCATGTGTGTGTGTGCATACATACACATATGTGATGTGAAGAAGAATATATACTTTATTTTTACAACTGTATACCTTCATCTGATATACATATATGAGTTGCAATCAATCTGAAACGCAGACAAAATATATTCATGCTCATTTGATGAAGAAAAGAAGACAGGCACACACATGTGTCAGGTGATTGAAATCAATACCCTTGCACATGAAGAATGGCTCTGTAGTACTCAAAAAGCATTGTACACACACACGCATGCGCGCGCACGCACACACACACAAGCATTAGAAACCTTGATGCTGATTTTTCCATGTTGTCAGCAATATCACACTGTTCATACACTTTCCACGCATTCTCAGCTTTCACCATAAAACAAAATGACCCAGCACTGACAATGACACTGACCTGGGTTTGCAGTTTGAGGAAGGCTGTGGTCAGTTTATCGTAGTAGCCGTCCTCTGATGCAACGCCATACGCTTCCTGCGTGTTAGTGCAGCACACCATGTAGTGAAGCTGGGGTGTGGTCAGCAGTCCTGTGAACCAGCAACACAATCAAACAACTATCATCAACACATGATAAAACACTCAAATCAGCCTGAGAACCTATCTTAACGTCATGAGGTGGTACTTTTTTCCCCAAACTTTGACCCATGTGCGACGGGCGCAATAGCCGCGTGGTTAAAGCGTTGGACTGTCAATCTGAGGGTCCCGGGTTCAAATCACGGTGATGGCGCCTGGTGGGTAAAGGGTGGAGATTTTTACGATCTCCCAGGTCAACATATGTGCAGACCTGCTAGTGCCTGAACCCCCTTCATGTGTATATGCAAGCAGAAGATCGAATACGCATGTTAAAGATCCTGTAATTCATGTCAGCGTTCAGTGGGTTATGGAAACAAGAACATACCCAGCATGCACATCCCCGAAAACGGAGTATGGCTGCCTACATGGCGGGGTAAAAACGGTTATACACGTAAAAGCCCACTCGTGTGCATACGAGTGAACGTGGGAGTTGCAGCCCACGAACACAGAAGAAGAAGACCCATGTGCCTTATCATACCGTGTGCCAAGATGCAGTTTCAAGGAAGCTACAAAGAGTTCTGACCAATCCAATAATGCTACACCACATCTACCTGAAAAAACAAAACAGCTGATGCCTGATCTTCACCCAACACGCTGGTCAGGCCTTGAGTGTGCCTATTGAACAGTCAAGATCTGAGGTCAACCTCTGTACCTGGAAGTTCGACATCCATGGTGGTGAAAACGAATGATACCTTCACATGAATCAGAATGAAAACAGCTCACTAACAACTCACAAGAGGGAGCAGGAACAGGATAGATTCAAGATGGCAGAGATGGACAGAACAGATGAAACAGCAGATGCTGCAACATGCAAAGAGAGTTCTGATGATGTCCGGGCCTCAAAATCAACTTCGACTGAAGAAGCAAACATGGCTGTGACGGCAACAGCGATCGACCTACCAATACTATAAACCATTATGCGTCTTGTAATATGCTGTGCTGTGCTGGAAATTCTTTAAATTCTGGAGGATGCGTCATAAACATCTGAACAGCTTTACAGCCAGTAAAATATGCACGGTAAGTAATGTGGAATATAAAAATACACATACCATGAATTCAGGGATATAGTCTGAAGGTGAAAGTACTATACACTCTGAAAAATACACTGTAATAACTTCCAAATACATCAGGACTTCAATCACTGTTTGATTTGCTGCATGAAATCTTGCATAATTTTTTTGGAGGATTCTGTTGGTTTAAAAACAATTTTCTGTTTGGATCATTTAACTTAGTGCAGAGTGTCATACCAAAGTTAGGACTAAGCAATTAATCATGTTAGGTAGCTTAAAAATAGGCAGAGAGAGGGGGAGTCAAAAAGAGAGAGAGAAAGCCACATAAACAGGCAGAGAGAGAGAGAGAGAGAGAGAGAGAGAATGACAATGACGAATATCTTATCGACAATGACTCACAATCTTTATGTCAATGGGGAATAAGCCAGAACATTCTCAAAAACATCAGTGGGGAAAAAAATCACTCAACTGTAAAGGAAAAAATGTAACTTTTCTCACTGAATAAAGAGAGAGACAGACAGAGACAGAGTCAGAGACAAACACAGATAGACAGACAAACAGGGACAGAAACAGGCATACAGACAGAGAGACAGAGACAGACACAGAAACAAAGAGGGAGACATAAACGACAGAAGCAACCAAGTAACTGAGTGGGGATGTAATCCTCCAATCATGCACAGTCATGTACAACATGAGAACGCACAAACATCACAATGCTTGTTCCCAAGCAACTAGAAACACACAAGTCGCTCAGACGCACCATAGTCTTTACACTGGCCCCCCAGTGCCTCAACCCCATCCTGAACAGCTTGTGCCAAGGACACACTGCTGGGTCTGAAAATTGCAGTGAATACCATGTCAGTATGCAACGTCATCTGATCCACTTTTCTCAGCAATCACTTAAAGCATTTTGCTGATTTTTTGGTTCATGTGTATGAACAAAGTGAATCAGAATGTTATGTTAAAACAGTGATATCCTCAGTGTGTGTGGGGGTGTACATGTGTGTGCATGTGTTTATAAGTGTGTGCGTGTGCGTGTGCGTGTGTGTGCATGCATAAAATATTAAAGCAGGTAAGTTTCTGATGAACAACCAAGATTATGACACCAAACTTGGTATGATTAGAGACCGAATTTTCCATATATAAAGTATAAACATACCAACAAACACAAGAGCTGGCCATAATACCACATAACTCTGTGGGATTTTTGTGTGTGTGTGTGTGTGTGTGTGTGTGTGTGTGTGTGAATGTCTGAGTCAGTGTTAAATTACTGTGTTATCATCTGCACGATCTGTAACGCAGCTCAATAATGTTATCACTCTGATTCCAAAGAAACGCACCTGGTGTCCTTGGCCATGTAGATTTTCCCAGTTAACGATGTGTCGATCTTTTCTGTCTCAATGATGCTTGCCAAAATGGATGAGATTCCTTTGTCACTGAAATGAGTAACCAAGGCATACACACAAACGTTTGCAATCTTCCGTGACCGTTTCATTCTATCATGTAACACAGGGCAACTCACCTTTCAAAAACAGATCTTTTGTGTTTAAAGGAAGTCAATGTTTACAGCAATGAACACATTACTTTTTTAACAGCTAACAAGAGTGTGGCAGATAGTTACCAATGGATGACAACAAAAGTTGAGGAAAGTATCTCAAGATGGATAGTCGTCTTGATTCACCATCAGTAATGGCCAATAGTTTTACTCCCTATATGTTCAGAGGATTCACATACACCGCACAGGTGTTTTGTGGATTGAAGTAGCAAAAACATACTCAACATGCACTCATCCCTGAAAACTGTAAACATTACGGTTGCTTAAATGGCAGAACAGATACAGTACTGCACATAAACACCCAATTTTAGTCATCTATACTGTCTCCCCCCGATGAAAATACAAGTGCCCCACCTCTCCTACCTTTTTACTTATTTATCTTTAAATAAAAAGATTAAAAATTGAAAAAAAAAAAAAAAAAAATCAACAATGACTAGTAAGTGTGACAGGACATTAAACAGAATTCTTACTCCTCCATGATTCAGAAACCATCAATGTGCATGTTGCAGCTCACAAATGCAGAAGTTCCTCTGTTCCTGAGAATGGTAACAGTAGAAAGTCATATTTCTTTGTCATCTCATGATGAGTATCAGTATCAGGAGCTCAAGGAGGCTTCTCTGGGTTCGGACAAATCCATATACGCTGCACCACATCTGCCAAGCAGATGCCTGACCAGCAGCGTAGCTGAACACGCTTGGTCAGACCTTGAGAAAAAAACACCAAAAAACGGAGAGGTAAATGAATATTGAAAAAATAATATAGAAAAAAAATAAAAATAAAATTGTGTGATGACTGAAGCATCATTGTAACGAAACTCACTGCTAGCAGAATATTTTGATCTCTCCCGCCCTCACCTTCTCTCCCCTCTCAACTAAACCTTTCAAGCCACTCATCTGAAGACACTGTCAACACTTTCATGACTGAGGAAGACATTCCACATAGAACAACATACGTGACATTAGCCAGCTGAGTGGCGTATTTCTCCCATGCAGGCTGCATCATTTCACCAAACGGTTCAACCAGTTTCACACCATTATCCTCCTCAGGGTTGTGGGATGCCGTTATCATCACACCTATTGTGGCTGAAAAAATAAAATAAAATAAAATAAAGTAAAAACCAGAAATATTTCAAATGTGCAAGCAAATGGACAAACTCAAACACACACGCACACACACACACACACACACACACACACATGTGCTCTCCCAACCCTTTAATGCTTCTCTTCCTTTTTCTTCTGATTTCTTTTGTTTGGTCTCTCAGACGCATAATGTGCTATATGATAGTCACAAAATGTTTCTCGCACTCATATTCATGAGCAACTGGCTTGATTTTATACACACTACTACTCTATCATTTCAAGGAAGCGTTTAAAACGAAAGAAACAAAACACACAGGCAACACATGCACCACACACACACACCAACACACAGAGACCCTGACACTACCTTTTCTTGCTTGGGAGGCCAGCACTGCCAGTAGTCCCATTCTGTACATAACATGGTCCAGATCTTCAGCTCTGAATAACAGAAACATGACAATGACATTATAAAACACTCACACAAATATTCTTAAAACATTATAGTGAAGAGGAACAAGCAAAGAAGTCCCCTTCCATAACTTCAAAATAATTTTGCGAAGATAAAAAGGGAGATGTAAATCAAGAACAAAACGTCTTTGAACTAAATCAGAAATTGCAATTAGAGGTTATTTGGTTTCTTTCTGAAGAAGACAGCTAACTGTTTGCCTGATATGACGGCACTTTAACCCCCTGTGGACTCAGACATTCAAGTATTAAAAGTGAACTTTCCCCTGGCAAGTGATCTAGAGAAACTAATCATCCTTTCATGGTATCCTCAATCATAGAAAGGAAGAGTCACCATTCAACTACTTCCCAAAGAAGCCCATCAATGATGAAGTAAAGAATAAGCAGAAAACAAGGCAACAAAACAGACTGTGAAGAAAGGAAATAATGGTAACAAATAGCCCATTTTGAAAATATCTTATCTTTGCACTTTATGCTTGGGGTTTTGAAAAGGATGATGCAAGGGAGGTCATGAAAACATGCTATGGTTAGAACCCAAGCATTGTCAGGCACACAAGCACTGACACAGGGAAAGTGCTGTATATAGCAGCCTTTACTTGGATCTCCAAAGTGATCCATAACCGCTTGATCAAATTAAATTCATGCAACATAATAGTTAAGGAAACCACGCGCAGGTAACAAACAGCTAATCATATTATGTTCCTGTCACTGTCACTCAAGTAGTGTGTTACATTACAATACTTTTTGTCACAACAGATTTCACTGTGTGCAATTTGGGTTGCTCCCCCCAGTGAGAGCATGTTGCCACAGTGCAGCACCAAATTATAAAAAAAAAAGAAAAAAAAAAGAAAAAAAAAGTGTATTTATTTCACAATCGAAGAGGACTTTTCTACATAATTTTGCCAAGAACAACCCTTTTGTTGTTGCGGGTTATTTTATGTGCACTAAATGCACGCTGCACACAGGACCTCTGTTCATTGTCTCATTTGAATGACTAGCACCCAGACCACCACCCAAGGTCTAGTGGAGGGGGAGAGGGAGAGAAATATCCTGGTCCTTATATGGTACTGGAACCTGTGCACACTAGCTCCCCCTGTCTGGTACAATGCACCAGGCCACCACTACACCACCATATGCACATGCAAGCATACACACATACAGGCACACTCGCACACTACCACACACACACACACAGAGGCAAGGAGAAGGGGAAGATTTAGGGCATTCTTCGTGTCCAAGTTGACATGGCATGGGCAGGGCACGAACTGTCCACTGTGAGGATCTTGGGTGAGCAAACATTTCCTCCAATACACTTCAACAGGCACCAGAAATTGTCGTTTGGATTGGACTGAACTGAAGAAAGAAATTATATGCTACTCTATCATTATTACATGTGTCCGCCAAATTTTCATTTCAATATTTGTTTACCTTTTGCAAGAATCTGGTGTAACATCTTAAGCAGTTAATAATAATGATGATAATGATAATATTGGTATTATTACTATCATTATTATTAGTAGTAGTAGTACTGTTGTTGTTGATGTTAGTGTTATAATCATTTTAAGTAATAAATAGAGTAGTAAGGCAACATGTGATTTAGCAACCACATGACAAACCAGGTTTCTAGCACACACACAGAGAGAGAGAGAGAGAGAGAGAGAGAGAGAGAGAGAGACCAACACCTGCCATCATTTCAAACAAATCTGAGTACTTTATCTCTGCATGATAGCTGAAAATGGAATTATTTGACAACAGCTAATGTGGGACACATAAAACACAGCGAATCTCTTCACATGTAATTGCACAACAGATGGTACATTTGGATCCATGTCCAGCATCAAAGCACAACGGAAGAACACTATGATTTTTGTGTGTGTGTGAAGGGGTTGGGGGGGTGGGGGAAGGGCTGAGTTATGACCATGCGCCCACACAAAGCCCTTTTGATGATCAAAAAGTTTTTTTATCATAACATTATTGAAAACAAGGATACAGCAATGGCAGACATATTGTTACAAAAATAGCTAAAAGATGTGAAGCTTGAGAACTATTCTGAATGGACTGAATAGTAGGGGAGCTACTACCAGCATGGACTTTTAACCACTGCAGACACAATATATATGTGTGCAAAAATGTGCAGTCTGCTCCTTGGCATGCATGCAAAAGGACCTTGAAGAGTGTGTGATTAAGTGATTCTATGCAGCGTAAGAATTAATATATATTTTACAGAACTTTACAGTGTCTGAGTGTGTGTGTGTATTGTATTGTAACAACAGATTTCGGACTGCTCTTTCCAGGGAGAGTGCGTTGCTACACTGAGAGCACCACCCTTTTTTTTTTGTATTTTTTCCTGCCAGCAGTTTTCTTTGGGTTTTTTTTTTCCTGTCAAAGTGGATTTTTCTACAATGTGCTAGGTGCATGCTGCAAACAGGACCTCAATTTACTGTCTCATCCAAATGACAAGTGTCCAGACCACCACTCAAGGTCTAGTGGAGGGGGAGAAAATACTGGTGACTCTGCCGGGATTCGAACCTCATTCCCCCATTCCTGTTTTGAATGTTCCCAATGCTTTTCATTTAACTGTTTCTTATTCATCATCCTTATCCTCTCACTAACGAACTCCTTACCCCCTCAAAATTCCATCCCTCCCTCAATTTTGAACTCTCAGAACATTTCCTCTACAAACTAATTCTCTTTTAAAATATTTATGAACCAACTTTTAAAATGTTCATTACATTTTCTGTGGTATACAAATATTTACCATAAAAATTTAAAAAAAATCCATGACTGTCTAATACATTTCATTTTTCATTGTTAATTTTGTAATAAATACTAATATCTTCAAGAGATTTTTCTTACTTTTTCCATTTGATACAAAAATCCCAGTAAATTGTTACAGTATGCATATGTTATTATCTGTTTGTGTGTGAATGTGTGAATATACATACTGACATTCATAAAAGGCATTACTGAATCAGTAAATGTATATGAATCTTCTACTTTATTTGTGAACTGCAACTCTCACATGTGGGCTTTTACGTGTATGACTGTTTCTTCCCTGTCATGAAGGCAGCCATACTCCACTTTCGGGGGTGTGTGCATGCTGGGTATATTCTTGTTTCCATAACCTACCGAATGTTGACATGGAATGATGGATCACAGGTGGTTTTTTGTGTGTTTATTTGATCTTCTGCGTGCGTATACACACAAAGTGGGTTCAGGCACTAGCAGATCTGCACATATGACTTGGGAGATCTGAAAAATCTCCATCCTTTACACACCAGGCGCTGTTATCGAGATTTGAACCCGGGCCCCTCAGATTGAAAGTCCAGCGCTTTAATACTAATAACTAATATTGCAAAAAAAAACACCAACTTGTACATTTTGCACTGATTCATAAGAATTTCTACAAGCACACACACAGTGACACATACACACACACAGAGTGACACACAGAGTGACACACACACACACACACACACACACACACACGAATGCATGTACACGAATGCATGTACACAAAGAGCGCATAAATACTCAGATGTAACATTTTGATGTCAGACAGATAGACAGACAGACAGGCAGACAGACAGACAGACATACACACACACACACACACACACACACACACACGCACACACACACGCACACACACACACAGTGGCACGGGTTAAAAGTCTAAGAGAGAGAGATGGAATATATCGCTGATTTGTCATTTGTGTCCAATTTTCAGTCGTTTGCCTTGTGTTAAAAATATTTGACTTTACCGTGATGAAATATTTTAGAATTTAAGTTGTTTGGGTTAGAAGATGAATTGGAAGTAGTTTCCCAACTTCTCTCCACATTGAAGTCACTAACAAAAGCAGGTGCCTATGTTGCTGTGGTGAGACACCCATTTTGATACGGATGTCGGCAACGTGGCAAGATTACAACTAAAACCGACACTACAGCATGAAATATTGTACATGATGTGATAGAAATATATATATGTAGTATACTTACTTTGTTCTAAACCCCGCCGTTCCATATGCGATGATTTTGTCCTGTTTCCGAGGATGTTTCTCCATCCCAACAGCGTCTGCTCTCTGCGTGGAAGTCATTTTGATCAAAGCGATGTGTAAGGGAGATTACTCTTTGATCAGACACACCTGCATGAACCGATGTTCGGGAGATTAGTGTGGTTTCAGTGTGTTTGTTGCATTCGTTGATCGTAACTGTTTTGAAATTATTTTTCAACAAAAAATTTGTTACTTATAAATGAACACAACAATTGTTTCTCAGAAGCAACGCATTTTAAAAGTGTTTCGAAGAATGGAAATCTTCATGTGAAAGTATTGTGGTCAAAGGGAAAAAACTCTAGCTAAATACCATTTGTTAACAAGCTAGATACAGTTCATTCCCTCTAATCTCTCTGTCTCTGTCTCTCTTTGAGATATATATAGCGACAAGATTCAGATTAGGTATTTCAGAGTTAGCGGTTCATCATTATAGATATAGAACATGTAATGACAGTGATCTGATTTGCCCTTTATGCAAAAGATTCGACAGAAAATGAAATGCGCTTTGTTTTTTGTTGTCCAAACCAAATAGGTTTAAACTGAACCTGTTAATGTCTTCAACCTCATGTGAAATTGTTAGAAATGTTGCTTTGTATTTATATTGTTGTGTGCTCCACAGACAGTCTATCAATCTATTAAGTTTGTTTACAACTATCAGATTATTCACATCACGCACTGTTTGGACGTACTAGGAGATACCACAACTGGTTATTTGGTTTTAAATGTTTCACTGACATTTGAATTAGATATCTTCAGTGGGTTTTTATTGTTGTTGTTTTTTATCATGATTATAGCTGATTTTTTTTTTAACGGATCTTGGTCAAATGGAAGAAACTGCTATTATTCGCCATC
>JAAQRG010296802.1:0-5000 GCA_011634625.1 Babylonia areolata
CTCAAAGCCTGACTAGCGCGTTGGGTTACGCTGCTGGTCAGGCATCTGCTTGGCAGATGTGGTGTATGGAAGTGTGTATGGACTGATTTGACCGAACACAGTGACGCCTCCTTGAGCTACTGATACTGAGATCAAGAGCACGAGCGCGCGTTCGCACACACACACACACACACACACACACACACACCTGCGCGCGCGCACATACACATACAGTAAAGCACACAAGCACGCACACACATCCACGCATCTACACGCACACAGATATACACACGCGTGTGCAGACGCACACACACTCACAACACACGCACACATATACACAGATACATACACGCGCAAGCGGCTCACACACACACAAGCACACACACACACACACACACACACACACACACAAACGTTGGAATGCCACAACATGGTAGAAGAGTTTTCAAAATCACAAGTTCAGTCAGTGGAACCGACTATTTTTTGTTCAGATTCGCATGGACATATATGGATGTGATGATAATGATAATAATAATAATATTATTTTTATTATTGTTATCATTAGTAGTAGTGGTAGAAGTGGAAGTACTATTGCTGTTGTTATATTTATCATTCACGTTCCAGAGATAGATGAGAGAGAAAGAGAGGGATAAAGAAAGGCGCGCGTGCACACACATACACACTCTCACGCGCGCGCGCACACACATTCACTCACAAAGAATTAGAGAGAGAAACATAAGAAGAGACATCCAAAACAGTGAGAAAGGAGCTTGGTTATCAAAATGCAATGTAATGCAATAGAGAAAACAGACTTGAAATGATCCCAGGCAATTGCATGACAACTCTGAAACTTGGAGACACCACATACACTTTTAATGCTTCGATTTTCAAGAGAGCATCCATCACAATCATCATTTTCATCTTCATCACTGTCATGACTAATTTTCAATACTAAACGAAGCCAGCTACGCTGACTCAGTTGACACGAGATATGACTCGATCTTCACTCTCTACGAATACAACGATACTTCCTAATGGCAAACTCGATAACTACACACTACCACACTACCATAACATCCTAAATCTGAGCAAACAAACAAACAAACAAACAAAAAAGGGGGGGTGGGGGGGAGGGAGGGGGCGGGGGAGGGATGGTGGTGGGAGGGGGATACGTAAGAGATATTATATCCAACAGGAGGCGCAGTTGCAGACTCAGGTAGGCGTTGGACTTCTGATCCGGTGTTCACCCGTGATCAGGGTTCAAATTCATCCCCCTTTCGTCATGGTGTTATAGCCTTGGGAGAGGCAATTTTACTCTGATTTTACTCAGTCACGCCACCCAGGTGTGAACGGGTACCTGACTTCAGCTAGGGATGGACAAATCGGCGGGAGGAAAGGACTGGGCCGCGCCCTCCAGTGCCGACCCCAATACACAGTGAAGACGAATTCATGGCCATGATGGTCGTAAAAAGCTGTGAGACCTTTGCCTTTTTTTTTTTTTTTTCTTTTTTTAATAAGAATTGTTATTTAACACATCACGAAATGAGACCAAACGCTTAAACAACAACGAAAAAGATAAACAAAAAGACGTGATCAGTAAACACACACACACACACGCACACGCACACTCACGCTCATGCACGAACGCATAAAAACACCAAACACCACATGCACACACAAACAATATATACACGTATACACACACACACACACACACACACACACACACACATAGCTTAAACCTCAGCAAATAAAGTGAAACCGAGCAAACGGTCACACAACCAAAGAACGAAAGAAAATACACATTAAAAAAAAAAAGAAAAAGAAAAAAAGAATAAACAAACAAACAAATGAAATATTCTTCATTAATCAATACAGTACAATGTATTTGTCAAGTCAGCCTTTCGTCTCGTTGCACAAGAGAAGATAACTATTGCCAATCCCGCTGTCCTCATCCCCCCACACTCAAGCAAGAAGCGAAAACGCACACAGTCACAAAAATCATGACACGAAAACTTATGTAGTGCCAATATTCGGTCAGAGACCAAACTCAAATCGCTTTACAAACACGGTGTCATTTGTACAGCAGATTGCCTACATGCGTAGAGCTGCCTCTAGGAGCTTATCATCCGTTTCCTGTGTCATTCAATCGGGTTTCGGTCAAGCATAGACAAACTCACACACATATGTAACATTTTACACGTATGTGGTGCCGTTAACGACAAAATCATTGCCGTTGAATCGTATGTCTAATTAACGAAGAATAAATGTAGAACTAACCGGTATATCTTTTTTGTTACCAAAATTAATATAAACGTGACAAAACTGAGTGAAATAATTCTAAATTTGAAAAAAAAATATAACTTCAGTCAAAAAATGAGCACTCCCTAAGCTGGCACCACACCACACACGTATGATCGTTTTGTTTTTTTTACCCCGCCATGTGCGCAGTCAAACTCCGTTTTCAGGGGCTGTGCCTGCTGGTTACATTCTTGTTTCCATAACACACTGAATAATGACAAGAATTACACTATTGTCAACGTGTATGTCTACATGCACTCGCACGCTCATACATGCACACTACAATCACACACACACACACACACACACACACACACACACACATTATGGTAGAACAGGTTCGCACACGCATATAAACATGCACACACATACATCCACTCTCTCTCTCTCATGGAGATACATGCAAACAAGCACACACACAAGCACACACAAATACACATGCACGAATAAAACAACACATACACTTATGCATATTACGCATATACACACACAATGCACCTGTCAATAGATTACCTCATCAGTCCATTTCATGGGATTTTTTGCTTCTTTCTTTCAACAAATTCTGATTACCCTTCAATCGAAGGCTGTTTTTCAAAGATTTAGGGATTTCCAACTGTTCAATGTTGGCATCCCTGACGTGGCCCCAGCCGACGTGCTTGGACACCTCCAGGCGACAGAGGCTCTGCAATGAACGTGGCCGTGAGGCCTTGTGAGTCAGGAAAGCTCTGATCTCTCTGGCGGCGTTCCTGTCGTCACGAGACGGGAAACCTGTGGAAGGTGGAGGAGAACTTGGATCGTTTTCTCCGTCTTCTGCTGTTGATCTTTGTACCAGGATAGGATCACGACTCAAACGGAACAGTAGACGATTGTTCACTGCACCCGCTTTGTAGAGAAACTCTACAATGTCAGGCTGGTTGAACATGACTGCCATACCAAAGGCTGAGTTGTAAGTCACGTGCTGACTTACCCTTGACATCGAGAACAAGCCTGCATCACACGCCACAGACAGACAGCCATTGTAGTCTGAAATGCCAGGGATGCCATGCAAACCAAGCCTGTTGTAACATGTATTTTGAACAAGAGAAACAAGATAATAGTGTGCACCACGACTATCCAGAATAACCCTTCTGATGTTCTTGTCGTTGTGACCCAGGAACATTTTAAACTGAACCGCAAAGCCTAAATCTACAATTCGTCCCAATGTATCTTTCGGTGAAACGGTAATCTCTAGCAGCATTCGAAATGTAGTCAGGCTTTCATTGTTCAAGCAACATTTGGTGTACCTTTTTGACAATGAAAGCAGTTCTGTGGATATGACCTGAGGACAATGTGACAATAATTGTTTAACACAGCTCCACCTTTTCCCTTTGGCCAGGTAGATCAGTGCACCAGGCCAGAACTTGCCTCGCAGAACAATCTCCAAATCCAGCTCTTTCACATCAAACATTTGCTCAATTCTGCGGTAGCGCACTGCTACCACCACCACACAGTCATACAGGCGCCGGCGAAGACAGGCATTAAAAAACTGGTTCACATCATCTTCAGGCATGGAAGGCATGCTCCACAGAACACGAATCATGCTGAACACTGGGGAAGAACAGTCCTTCAACAAGGTTTCTGTTTGTTCTATGCGTTGACTAATCCACTCAGGCTCACCAGCCATCTTTGCAAAGATCTTAAGCAGGTCCTGCAATCAAAAATCATTGCAAATCAGCTGTTGGTTTTGCAGTGTCTCCTGATCAGGATAATGGGCATTAGCATGTGTGGGTTACGTTTCCTTCATTTGGTGTCATCTGTTTTTGCAAAGTGAACGGAATGTGCAAATATAACAGTCTCCAAAGAGCAGCTATGGTTAGCATGGTACAATGATTTACACCATTGTATTAAGACAAATGTCATTTAAACGATTGATATACATGTTTTTGAAAAGAAAAACAAACAAGTGTACTCTTTTTTTTTATGATCGATACGGTGGATATAATGCACTGATCCTTACAAAACAATGGAATAGTCAGGCAGTTAATTCTGAAAGAATCTTTTATCATAAGAGATGGAAGTGAAACTCCATGAATGCACACATGCACACACACACACACACACACACACACACACACACACACACAGTCCATTTTGTTCACTGACCTTTGATCACCTGTAGGTTCCTTTCTCGGCTCGAGTCCACGTCACCTGGTTTTCTGCTGGGAAATCGAAAACACAAGTGTGGCATCACTTATAGTATTTGTATTTGTATTTCTTTTCATCACAACATATTTCTCTGTGTGAAATTCGGGCTGCTCTCCCCAGGGAGAGCACGTCGCTATACTACAGTGCCACCCATTTTTGGGGTATTTTCTCCTGCGTGCAGTTTCATTTGTTTTTTCCTATCAAAGTGGATTTTTCTACGGAATTTTGACAGGAACAACCCTTTTGTTGCTGTGGGTTTTTTTACATGTGCTAAGTACATGCTGCACACGGGACCTCGGTTTATCGTCTCATCCGAACCACCACTCAATGTCTAGTGGAAGGGGAGAAAATATCAGCGGCTGAGCCGTGATTCGAACCAGTGCACTCAGATTCTCTCGCTTCCTAGGTGGACGCGTTACCTCTAGGCCATCAAGAGAGAATAGGTAGAATGTAAACTGCTTTTGCTTGACTTGCGTTACAAAAACACCAAACAGTGATTTGTGTGTGTCTGTGTTTCAGCCTGTATCTTCAGTCAA
>JAAQRG010296820.1:5000-10353 GCA_011634625.1 Babylonia areolata
TTCAACTGAATAAATAAACTCCTCCAAAGCGGGCTGGAAGTACGGCTTGAGCCCGTTACGGACTTTGCCATAAATCTCTGAAATGCATAAACAAAACAATAAAAACCAAAACAAAAATATACAGATGAATAGATGAATAAACGAATGAATGGAAAGAATAATATAAATAGAATGGTAAACAGATAAAGGAGAGGTCAAAAGTGGATGGCACCCCAAATAGGGACTAAGGTACGTAAATAAGTAAGCCCGTAAAACCTCACACTCCTCCACTCAACGCGCGCGCGCGCGCATACACACACACACACATAAACACATCAAACCAATGTCCCTTGTGGGACCTAACACACACACACACACACACACACACACGTCTACGCACACATACGCACCCACCCACCCTCACATACATACACATACACACCCACAAACCCATATATTCATTACCCTAAAAAAAAAGAAAAAAAAAAGAACCCAACACACTCGCACACATACACACCCAGCCACCCACACCAACACACACGGACAACCACCACCCCACCCCACACATACACACCTTGCGGAGTGAGGTCCAGATTGGACAGGTAGAAGACGCCGTTCCTATAGACGATCTCCTGACAGATGATGGCGAAGCTGTACACGTCTCCTTTACTGGTGCCTTCAGACGGCCGCGCCTGCATCCGCAGCAGCTCTGGGGCCGTCCACAGCTTGTCTGGCAGCACACACACACGCACACGCACACACACGCACACACACACACACACACGCACGCACACACACACGCGCTTACACAGTTATTCACGAATTGTTGATTCCATTGTTCTAGTTTATCCTTCCTTTGCATATCATCTTTTAACCACCATCCCCCTACCCATATCTCTCGCACGCAAGCACACACACACACAAACACACACACACACACACACACACGCACGCACACACACACACACATACATGTACAAAGACAGTTATTTACAAATTACTGATTCCATTGTTCCAGTTCATCCTTTTCTATGTATATCCTCCTTTAATCACCATCCTCCCACCTCTCATTCACACACACACACACACACACACACACACACACACACACACACACACACACAGAGCCTTAGCAGGTAGTAGAAGAAGGTAGGAATGAATGAATGAAGGTAGGAAGCAAGCAAGGGAAATGAAAGAGGAAGAAGAGGAAGAAGAAGGAGCAGAAGAAGAAGAAGAAGAAGGAGAAGGAGAAGAAGAAGGACAGTATAAGAAGGAGAAGAAGGAGAGGAGGAGGAGGAGGAGGATGACGACGACGACGACAACGAAGAAGAAGAAGAACAAGAGGAGGAGGAAGAGGAGGAGGAAGAAGAGAAGGAAGAAGAGGAGGAGGAGGAGGGGGATGACGACGACGACCACGACGACGGCGAAGAAGAAGAAGAAGAAGAAGAAGAAGAAGAAGAAGAAGAAGAAGAACAACAACAACAACAACACCACCACCACCACCACCACCACCAACAACAACAAACAACAAGAAGCAGCAGTAAAGACTGACTGTGGAAGCTGCTGTATTCGTTGTCATCCTCCTGGAGGTCAGGGTTGTGGCGGAAGTAGTGGAGGCCGAAGTCGGTGATCTTGACCACGAAGCGAGAGTCCACCACACAGTTGGTCGACTTGAGGTTGCCGTGTGAACGGATGTCCGTTCCTTGAAGGTAGGCCATGCCCTGGGCACAGGGTGGGATCGGGGTGGGGGGGGAGTGAAGGTAATAAGAATGAATGACAATTATAATGATGATATGATACTACTAACACCACTACTACTACTTCTACTACTAATAATAATACTCATCCTAATAGTAATAGTAATACTAATGATAATGATAACAATAGGTAGTGGGCACGGGGGAGTGAAGATAATAAAAATGAATAATAATGATGATGGTGATATGATACTACTACTACTACTACTAAACAATAATAACTTATCCTAATAGTAATACTAATGATAATGATAACAATAGGTAGTAGAGAGTGGCCTGCCCCTGGTTAGCAACCGCAACCGGAATCAACAGCTCTGCAAATATTTTTCTTTGTTTCTGACTCACTTGTGTAAACAAAGTGAGTCTATGTTTTAATCCGATGTTCGGTTGTCTCTGTGTGTGTGTGTGTGTGTGTGTGTGTGTCCGTGATAAACTTTAACATTGCCATTTTCTCTGCAAATACTTTGTCAGTTGACACCAAATTTGGCATAAGAATCGGAAACATTCAGTTCTTTCCAGTCATCTTGTTCAAAACAATATTGCATCTCTGGGATGGGCACAACAAAAATAAAAATAAGAAGCCAAATTATATGCAGACTGAATTTACTGTTATATTTATATTTTTTTAATTCTCTAAACTTGGCACTTTGATCTGATATTCTGACACAACAAGAGCAGTCATTTTTTGTTCAAACAGGAACTTATTTTGCTAAGGATGGAAGACATATTTCTTTTGCATGTCTTTGGTGCAGATATTAAAAAAGGGAAATTAATCTGTAATTAATGCTGGGGGGCTTAATTTGCTTTAAACTGATCTTTCTCATCTTAAACATTACATTTTGAAATTATACTCAATACATAAAAAGCTTGTGTGTACAGGGTTTTCACTATGTTCATTTGCCCAAGTGGTCTTTTTCGGAAAATACTAAAATCAACACGACGAGTGGACTTTATAGATCTACTGGGTGAGCCCTGAAAGTCATGGGCAAAAATCAATTGCGTACACATAATAATTTATACATATTCAAAGCGCGTGCTCATATTCTTCGCGAACGCGAACGACGCCATTTTGTTTCAAGTTGTTGACCTGCCCGTTCAATCCTATATTCAATCGACAATACACGATAACATGTGATGGAAAGTTGGAGAAGGAGACCGTTAAATATTTATTCAGAGAAAGATTTGTGAACGCCTCATCACTTTCTGAATTATGCCCCAAACTGCCATAAAAATATCCACAGAATCAGTCGGAAATCACAGTTAAAAATAATTAACCATGAGAGTTAATACCCTTGAATTGATGAAACGTAAAAATTTCCAGTCTTGACTTTTCTCAAAATAAAGTTCTTTTCACTTCACACGACGTTTTGAAGTACTTGTACTTGGCTCTACATGTTATTAGTTTAACAAAATACTCAGTTTCCATATCAACTTTAAAACTATAAGACTAGAAGGAACATAAAAGAGAAATTGAATCGACCGTGTCAACCGGGTGTAACTCAACTTGTACATCTATCTAGATCCAGAGAAAACGGCTAAATGTTGCAGTTTGATTGGGGCAATAGCCACGTCTCCTTTACCGCGGACTTAAAAAGAATCTTTAATTGCCCTTACAGATTTTTTTGAATGCCGAAGATACACCAGAATAATATGATTTAAACAGCGTTCTCACTGGGAATAGCGCAATCGATTTATCGCCCTTTAAAAAAGCATGTTTAAATGTTATATTTTTTAACGTCAGCTAAGGAGCTACGATAGTGTAATGGGTAAGACAGTTTCTTCTCAACCGAACACGCGGGGTTCGAATCTGCCGTTAGGACTTTTTTCTTTTTCTTTTAACCCGAAGCTTTATAATAACAAATACAGAACACATTTTAACGATTAGATTTAAAAAAAAAAAAGTGTATCACAAGTGAGCCTTGAAGGCCTTGCCTCTCTTGTTTATTTAGTTGTATTTAGTGTCTTCGGTGTGTTAACTTACCTGGATTTCAGGATCAATATCTTCAGTTAGTGGGGTGGCCTCGGTGGGAGCTTACTGTAAATACACATCTAATGCGTCGTGCTGTGTCTCTGGAGTAAACCATTGTACCGGCGACCATCCCTTGGAATTTACAGGACACTTCAACCGGGGTTCCTACACTTTGTTTTGTGCTCTGGGGAATTTTTCATCGATTTTCAGAGGTATCTTTACTCTATCTTTTCCACATTCTGTTCTCTCTCTCTCTCCCCCCCCTCTCTTTTCCTTTCTTAGTACCCCCTCTCCCCTCCACCTCAACCTCCCCCCTTTTCATTCGAATGTACAGAAATGTTGATTTCTAGTGAATAATGACCATCATCATCATTATGATAGAAATGATAATAATCCAAATAATAATAATATCATTTATTTTCAGTCTAATATCATCATCTTAGATGAGCAGACTATAAATAAATAAACGAACGAACAATAGGTAGTACTTATATGGCAATCACCCCATACGATGGGTTCCGAGCGCCTCACACGATGCACTACATACACAACAGTGATAAATAACATACCTCAAAACATGAAAACAACAACAAAAACCACATGTATGCATATCAAAATACACCAAGACAATACCACGAATTGCACCCACACTTAAGCGCACAGACTATGTGATGATTTCAATAGAGGGGACAAATAGTGGGGTGGGTGTGAGGAGGAAGAGTATTGCATTGCATTGCATTGCATTGTATTGTATTGTATTGTATTGTATTGCATTCGTCAGTTGTGTCCGACTATGACCACCAGAACAGCAGAGGCGGCAACTGCTGTCTTGACTATCTGGGCTGGAATTTGATTATGCTGCAGTGTCTCGCTTAAGTTACATACCTACTCTCTCGGCCAAGAGAGTTTTAGGGCAGTCGGTGTTGGGACGATTCCCAAAGGCCACTGGCCCCGAGGGCTGCAGCACTAAGAGCCAGTGCAATCTTGCCTCCTAGTTTGAGAGTCATAGTCCTTCGCAAAAGACTAACATACAAGGTTTGCCTGTCTCGTGAGTTTTTTGTGAAGGTCTATGACTCTCAAACTAGGAGGCAAGATTGCACTGGCTCTTAGTGCTGCAAAATCCATGATCCAATCACAGTTTGCGCGCAGATACACACAGACGGACACAGACAGACACACACGCGCGCACGCTCATATACAAACACGCACGTATACACACACACAAAAGCGTGCACGCTGATGTACGTTCCACGCACACAAATGTCTGTCTATAACTTTCTTTCTTTGTCTCTCTCACTCGCTCTCTCTCTCTCACACCACACACACAAACACACACGAGAATTACCCCCCTTTTAATTTTTTTTTTTTTACTTACCCTCACAATATCCTGCATGATGGAATAGCGAAACATCCAGTCCAGTTTGATCTGATCATTCTCCAGAACATCCTGAGAGCGGGAAAGAACAATAAATAGAAAAAAAAGAAATGAAACGCCACATCGTCTTCAAACCAACAACAAAACAATCCGGCCAACAAACCGGGAACAACCGGAAAAAGAAAAAGAAAAAAAAAAGAGAGAGAAGAAACCTTGCGGATCCGAAGGCACTATAAACCGTTCAAGATCCGGAAATACGGCTTTAATCCAGAA
>JAAQRG010296830.1:0-10381 GCA_011634625.1 Babylonia areolata
GAGAGAGAGAGAGAGAGAGAAAGAGAGAGAGAGAGAGAGAGAGAGAGAGAGAAGCCATCTGAGGGAAAAGGAATAAACTCATAATGGCCTTTTTCATTCTACTCTGGAAAGTTTACAACAGTGCACTGGCTGTGAAAAATAAACAGAAAGTACGTACAAAAGAGAGAGAGAGAGAGAGAGAGAGAGAGAGAGAGAGAGAGAGAGAAACAAAAAACAAACATGGAGAAAAATGCAATACTTTCCACAAAACCATAATAAAATGCATATAAGACGTATGTGCGCACACTCGCATATGAAAGAGGAAAGAGGAATTAGCGATGGAAAGAAAGAGACAGAGAGAGAGAGAGACAGACAGACAGAGACAGAGACAGAGACAGAGAGAGTATACATAAAAAATCAATCTTTGATAATCACTCGTATTATGGTTAGTACGCATTAGTTGTTAGATGGCTTGTTTAGAATGACAGGAAAAGGAAAAGTAAAAAAAAAAAAGAAGAAAAAAAAAAGGTAGCTGAAAAAAAAGAGCAAAAAGAAAAAGGAAAAAAAAGGTTTGTGAAGCAAAGTGTAGATACGATGACATTACAAGATAAAATAAAACCTATTCCCGTATTTATTGTAACCCAACTAACCACACAGGGCCATATCAGCATGGAAAATATCCATGACTATGCGTCAGTCACCAACGAGGTAGCATATAAACCTAAAATCTGAGATATGCGTCTGGTTTTAATCATCCCATTCATTCATTCATCAAAAAATAAAATAAAATAATATAAAATGCGCCCAAAGGGTTATATAGTAACAAAAAATGTAAGAGTGCATACATAAACTTTCTGTTTCTCTGGACTTGTATTCGGAATGAACTTCCTCTTTCGCTTCGTCAGGTCTCCGCACTCAGCACTTTCAAGTCTGGCCTTAAAACCCACCTCTTCACAACATAGCCTCCCTCCCCTACCTCTTCCTTGTCTTCAGTTTTCTTCAGTTTTAGAGTTATGCATGCGTGTGAATGACTGGTTTGAAAGCGCTTAGATTTGTCTCTGCACAAGATTCAGCGCTATATAAATACTATCATTATTATTATTATCATTATGAATGCACGCACGCACGCACGCTCACACGCACACTCACACACACACACACACACACACACACACACACACACACACACACACTCGCGCACGTATGATGTCAATGAAGTTATGTGTGATTTCAGGTGAACAAAACAGCTGACTGATGACCCCCATCTGTGAGTCTGTTCGAGAAAGGACCGTTGAATCAGCACTAAAGTGTTTCGAAAATTCATTGTCCGTACCTGCCGATAGAAAGCTCTGTCATCAAATCTTGTCAATGGGGGATTTTTAATCAATCAAATTAATTATCAGAGCCTTCTCGTCCTGTTAGATCTTCCGTCTATGTGCCATTGTTCCCACACCGATCATCCGAACACGGTGGGGGTAAATAAACAAAATGGTCATGCAGGTAAAATGTTATATGTCTGTCTGAGTGTATAATTATGTGTGTGCGTGTCTGAAATCTGATTGAATGACACGGGAAACGGATGATGAGCGCCCTGCAATAGCAGCCGACAGTCGGCTGTATTCAGGAAGACAGCCTGTTATGCAAATGATCCCGTGTTTGTAAAGCGCTTTGAACGTGGTCTCCGACCAAGGATAGGCACTATATAAGTATCCATATCATCATCATCATCATCATCATCAGTATCATCATCTCATTGCACAGCCACACGAAAGCTTGCTCTGTCGCAACATCTGCGCCAGCAGTCTGCAGGTCGCCACGAGGTCACCAGTCAGAGGAGACACTGCGCTCCCGCTTAATCACTTGTTTTCAGAACACTTTTCTACTACGTGCGACCATACTAACGTCAATGACTTAGAAATATGCAGAGTGTGAACACCTCACCCATGGCCAACAAAGCCCTTTCAGTTCCGCTGTGATCTTGGTCAAAGAGTTAGATCAAAACAAAAGACTAATTAGACGTGTATTTTACACATTACAATCCACATTTGAAAAAAAGAAAAAAAACACCCATATATCAGTTCGGGGAAAAACGCAAGCCGAGGACATACAGACACACGCACAGACAGGCGGACGCGTGTCACAGCTCGCTCTTCAAGGACCATTATCCAATTCTTGTGTCAAGGGAAACAAGGACGCGCATTTGTATGCTGCAGTGTTGTTAACTTTTTTTTTTCTCTCGTTTTTCTTTTCTAATGATTTGGCCCACAAAAGTCCTATGTGTTTAAGTTTTCCCCTGGAATTTAATTTCTTGAAATTTATGTGCAATAAGCAAAGAAGAGGAACAATTATCATGTCCTCTCTCAAGTGCCCTTGTCGGCAGCTTTAATGGAATCAACGAAAACAACAACAACAACAACGGGAAAAAAAGAAG
This sequence comes from Babylonia areolata, assembly GCA_011634625.1. Taxonomy (NCBI): domain Eukaryota; kingdom Metazoa; phylum Mollusca; class Gastropoda; order Neogastropoda; family Buccinidae; genus Babylonia; species Babylonia areolata. Next base: position 2,411 of record JAAQRG010296830.1, read on the forward strand.
AAAAAAGGGAAAAAAAAGAAAGCTACAGCAACAAACAGAGAGAACTCCCAACGCCGATGTCTTTTGTAACTGGTTATTTGTAATAAACAAATACTATTTTGCTTTGCTCGTTTACGGAAAAGAAAAAAAAAAAAAGCCATCCGATCTGCTTTTTCTGATGTTGTCTTCGATTGAATATTTCGTCCAGTTGTTGTTGTTGTTGTTGTTGTGTGTGTGTGTGTGTGTGTGTGTGTGTGTGTGTGTGTGTGTGTGTGTGTGTGTGTGTGTGTGTGTGTGTGTGTTTGCGTGCGTGCGTGCGTGCGCGCGCGTGCGCGTGTGTGTGTGTGTGTGTGTGTGTGTGTGTGTGTGTGTGTGTGTTTGCGTGCGTGCGTGCGTGCACGCGCGCGCGTATGTGTGTGTGTGTGTGTGTGTGTGTGTGTGTGTGTGTGTGTGTGTGTGTGTGATTTGTACTCTGGAACCCTTCAGTAGATGAAACTTGACAGATGGACCTAACATCAGGCGTCCTAAAAAAAAACAAACCCATAATAGCTGAGCTTTAAAAAAAAATCGAAACTTAAACTATAAATAAAAGCGATAAGCTTTTTATCCTAAAAAAAAGAAAGAAAAAAAGACATATCCATGAGTCTGAGAAAAAACAACAACAAGAAATGCTAACTTTATTACAACTCATCAAAGCTACACTCATGTACACAGTGCACAACGACTTGGCACCACAGTCTGCATCCCAGTCAAACCATAGTCCGCATCCCAGTCTTACCACAGTCTGCATCCCGGTCCTACCACTGTATGCATCCCGGTCCTACCACTGTCTGCATCCCAATCTGCATCCCAGTCCTACCAGAGTCTGCATCCCAGTCCTACCAGAGTCTGCATCCCAATCCTACCATAGCCTGCATCCCAGTCTGCATCCCAGTCCTACCACAGTCTGCATCCCAATCCTACCACAGTCTGCATCCCAGTCCTACCATAGTCGGCATCCCAGTCCTACCACAGTCTGCATTGCATTCCTACCAAAGTCTATATCTCATATTGCATCCCAGTCCTACCATAGTCTGCATCCCAGTCCTACCACTGTCTGCATCCCAGTCTGCATCCCAATCCGACCACTGTCTGCATCCCAGTCTGCATCCCAATCCTACCACAGTCTGCATCCCAGTCCCACCACAGTCTGCATCCCAGTCCTACCATAGTCTGCATCCCAGTCCTACCATAGTCTGCATCCCAGTCCCACCACAGTCTGCATCCCATTCCTACCATAGTCTGCATCCCAGTCCTACCATAGTCGGCATCCAAGTCCTACCACAGTCTGCATCGCATTCCTACCAAAGTCTGTATCCCATGTTGCATCCCAGTCCTACCATAGTCTGCATCCCAGTCTGCATCCCAGTCCTACCACAGTCTGCATCCCAGTTCTACTACAGTCTGCATCCCAGTCTTACCAGTCTGCATCCCAGTCCTACCATAGTCTGCATCCCAGTCCTAACATAGTCTGCATCCCAGTCCTAACAGTTTGCATCCCAGTCCCATCCCAGTCCTACCATAGTCTGCATCCCAGCCCTACCACTGTCTGCATCCCAGTCACATCCCAGTCTTACCAGTCTGCATCCCAGTCCTACCATAGTCTGCATCCCAGTCCTACCATAGTCTGCATCCCAGTCCCACCACAGTCTGCATCCCATTCCTACCATAGTCTGCATCCCAGTCCTACCATAGTCGGCATCCAAGTCCTACCACAGTCTGCATCGCATTCCTACCAAAGTCTGTATCCCATGTTGCATCCCAGTCCTACCATAGTCTGCATCCCAGTCTGCATCCCAGTCCTACCACAGTCTGCATCCCAGTTCTACTACAGTCTGCATCCCAGTCTTACCAGTCTGCATCCCAGTCCTACCATAGTCTGCATCCCAGTCCTAACATAGTCTGCATCCCAGTCCTAACAGTTTGCATCCCAGTCCCATCCCAGTCCTACCATAGTCTGCATCCCAGCCCTACCACTGTCTGCATCCCAGTCACATCCCAGTCTTACCAGTCTGCATCCCAGTCCTACCATAGTCTGCATCCCAGTCCTACCATAGTCTGCATCCCAGTCCCACCACAGTCTGCATCCCATTCCTACCATAGTCTGCATCCCAGTCCTACCATAGTCGGCATCCCAGTCCTACCACAGTCTGCATCGCATTCCTACCAAAGTCTGTATCCCATATTGCATCCCAGTCCTACCATAGTCTGCATCCCAGTCCTACCACTGTCTGCATCCAAGTCTGCATCCCAGTCCTACCATAGTCTGCATCCCAGTCCTACCACTGTCTGCATCCAAGTCTGCATCCCAGTCCTACCATAGTCTGCATCCCAGTCCTACCACTGTCTGCATCCAAGTCTGCATCCCAGTCCTACCATAGTCTGCATCCCAGTCCTACCACTGTCTGCATCCAAGTCTGCATCCCAGTCCTACCATAGTCTGCATCCCAGTCCTACCACTGTCTGCATCCAAGTCTGCATCCCAGTCCTACCATAGTCTGCATCCCAGTCCTACCACTGTCTGCATCCAAGTCTGCATCCCAGTCCTACCACTGTCTGCATCCCAGTCCTACCACTGTCTGCATCCCAGTCCTACCACTGTCTGCATCCCAGTCTGCATCCCAATCCTACCATAGTCGGCATCCCAGTCCCACCACAGTCTGCATCCCAGTCCTACCATAGTCGGCATCCCAGTCTGCATCCCAGTCCTACCACTGTCTGCATCCCAGTCTGCATCCCAGTCCTACCACAGTCTGCATCGCATTCCTACCAAAGTCTGTATCTCATATTGCATCCCATTCCTACCATAGTCTGCAGCCCAGTCCTACCATAGTCTGCATCCCAGTCCTACCACAGTCTGCATCCCAGTCCTACCATAGTCGGCATCCAAGTCCTACCACAGTCTGCATCGCATTCCTACCAAAGTCTGTATCCCATGTTGCATCCCAGTCCTACCATAGTCTGCATCCCAGTCTGCATCCCAGTCCTACCACAGTCTGCATCCCAGTTCTACCACAGTCTGCATCCCAGTCTTACCAGTCTGCATCCCAGTCCCACCATAGTCTGCATCCCAGTCCTAACATAGTCTGCATCCCAGTCCTACCAGTTTGCATCCCAGTCACATCCCAGTCCTACCATAGTCTGCATCCCAGTCCTACCACTGTCTGCATCCCAGTCACATCCCAGTCTTACCAGTCTGCATCCCAGTCCTACCATAGTCTGCATCCCAGTCCTACCACAGTCGACATCCCAGTCCTACCACAGTCTGCATCCCAGTCCTACCATAGTCTGCATCCCAGTCCTACCACAGTCTGCATCCCAGTCCTACCACAGTCTGCATCCCGGTCCTACCACAGTCTGCATCCCAGTCCTTCCATAGTCTGCATCTCAGTCTGAGCCTCGGTTTCTTCGCTGTAGTTCCAACAACTGGGTCAGATGGAATGATATGTTATATTGTAAGCATACCTCCTGGGGTTGGCATTTGATGGAAACTAGGGCCTCGGATCTCGGATCTGTTGCTACCAGTTGACTGGCTCGCTGTTTGTGATAGAAATCAAACGTTTTTTTTGTGTGTGTGTGTGTGTGTCAGAGTGGAGTTCTGAATATACAGCAATGTTCTCTTGTTTTATTTTCCCAACATCTCTAGAACCCCCCCCAAAAAACAAACAAAACAAAACAAAACAAAAAAACAACAACAACAAAAAAACAAAACAACCAACAACAACAAAAAAAAAAACCCAACAACAAAAACTTAGCACTTTTTTTTTAGCATTCAAAAGGGATCTTCCACTTTGTTCTATGTACATTGTTTGAAAGACCATTATGGCAATAGCATTGATTCAATGTTGCGTCGGCTTTTTTCAACTCACTTTTATACACGTGTGCGTGCACTTAAGTGTAAACGTATGCATACATTTGTGCTTGGTGGTGGTGGTGGTGGTGGTATATGTGTGTGTGTGTGTGTGTGTGTGTGTGTGTGTGTGTGTGTGTGTGTGTGTGTGTGTGTGTGTGTGTGTGTGTGTTGTGTGTGTGTTCCCCCAGGAACATTGAACAATAAACGGTAAATTAGTATGCTTTGCCCTCCCCTTTTGTGTCCTCAAACGTACAGACACATACCACATGAACAAGTCACTGAACACAGCCGGTGTGTTTGATTATAATATCAAAACAATCCAATATTACATCGACTCTTGATACAACGAATTACATCTCGTTGTAGTGAAACTTTGTCTCTTGTTATGAACAACCCTCCCCTTCCCCACCCTTAATACATTCCAACCCAACCCCGATAAAGATAAGACCCAGTCTCTGCTACATGTGGAATCAGCAACAACGGCAGAAATATCCAAACACGAAGAAACATGTATGTTAAGGCATAGCTTTTTGTCCTGAACACGCAACACAGACAAAACTAACTACCACGCTTGTGTCAGGGAATGAAGCAGAATTTTGTGTAAAGCTGCAGAAAGGTAGGCTACGAAAGGTATACACAAACAGCTTGTTTTGTTGTTGTTGTGAAGTCTCGAATTAATCTCTGTTTCTTATCTGTGTCCTGCATGTATGTATTCTCCTCTATGTGCACAGACTGTATATTTGACAGGAGCTGTGACTGCCTGATAGTGCAGAAATATTCGAAGTGTGTGTTCTTCTCCGGCTTTCGTGCGTGAAACATCTTGTCAAGATGGCTCGACTACAAGGTTTGCTTGCTTGGTTGCTGAGCATCAGGGAATACCTGAGCGATAATGGAAGAGTAGTCATCCTGCTGTGCTATGTTGCCATTTGCTAGGGGTGCCACTATCTTTGGTTGTCCGACAGCAAGCGAACCTGACACCGTCTACAGTAAACACGTCAGCGCCCACATAAGCATGTGCCGGTGTCTCTCTCCACCACCCTGCTAACATGTCACTGGTGGCCTCTCTCTCTCTTTTTCTCTCTCTGATGCGACAAGCGTTGTAAATATGATTGCGCTATTTGGATGTCGTTGTTCTGATCAATTATTCTTGGGTTGCTATCACAGAACGCACGCGCTGTTTTGATGATACATCCACTTAAATCGGTCACCACTGTGCAACAGGTTAGCACGATCTGTATTATCTGGTATCTTAGTTTTTTTCCACTCACAACTTTTAGTTTCTGTATTGTAGTCCAGTTTTCCACTTAAAAGAAAAAAACCTGGCACCCTAAATCGTCTTCTGTTTTGGGGATACCGACTTTTCCGTATACCCCAATGTCGCCAGTTTGTTTTCAGGATCATGGTTTCAGAACGTCGCCCCTCAGGAAGAGATGTCCGCTGAATGCTGAACTCGTGCTGCAACAGCACTGAAGGAAATGTCACGTTCAACTCGGTGAATTCAGTCAGGAACCTCGGCGTTGTCTTTGACAACACACGATCCATGCAATAATTTATCAGTCAGACATGTCAGTCCTGCTACTGTCAATTGCGGCGCATCAGTTCCATTCGGAAATATCTGTCCACTGACGCAACATATAGACTTGCCGTTTCTCTCATTCTCTCTCGCCTTGACTACTGTAACTCTCTATTGTCTGGTTTGTCTGCTTCATCCATTCAGTCCTTTCAGCGCATACAAAGTTCTGCTGCCCGACTCGTCTTCAGAAAGAAAAGATCTGAGCACATCACTCCTCTTTTGCAACATCTCCACTGGCTCCCTGTCTCACACAGAATAAAGTACAAGATCAGCACTCTATGTTGTAAATGTATTCACAAATCTGCCCCTTCCTATGTCTGTGGCTGCCTTTACCTCTACACTCCATCTCGCTCTCTACGATCGGCTTCGGATCCACTCTGTTTACGCACACCCAGATTCAAATAAAAAAATATTCGACTGTTGGCCGCCGTTCTTTCTCTGTCTCTGGACCTTGCAATTGGAATGAACTTCCTCTTTTGCTTCGTCAAGTCTCCGCACTCAGCTCTTTCAAGTCTGGCCTTAAAACCCACCTCTTCCCAAAATAGCCTCTTTTTCCTGCCTCTTCCTTGTCTTCAGTTTCTCCAGTTTTCGAGTTATGCATGCATGTGAATGACTGGTGCGAAAGCGCATTGATTTGTCTCTGCACAACATTCAGCGCTATACAAATACCATTATTATTATTATTATTATTATTATTATGTTGATGCCAATGGCCAGAGGCATAGGAAAATAAGACATCTGCTTTCTTGATAAAAGTTTTGTCTGGTTCTGACATTGTTCGTGTCCAAAGTTTGAATTTTAGTTTAATTGTATCAATTAGAATAGTTTTTGTTAGCTTGTTGTGATCTTTTGTATTCTTAAATAAACAGCATTTATAGCAGCAGTAAAATAACTGCAATAAATAGGAATACGAGATAATTTAAAAACAAAACAAAACAGTTTCAGTTTCAGTTTCACTTTCTCAAGGAGGCGTCACTGCGTTCGGACAAATCCATACACGCTACACCACATCTGTTGAGCAGATGCCTGACCAGCAGCATAACCCAACGCGCTTAGTCAGGCCTTGAGTGCATGCTTACATATTTGTGTACCTATGAAAGGGGATTTCATTTTACGTAATTTCGCCAGAGGACAACACTCTCGTTGCCATGGGTTCTTTTCAGTGCGCCAAGTGCGTGCTGCACACGGGACCTCGGTTTATCGTCTCATCCGAAAGACTAGACGCTCAGTTTGATTTTTCCAGTCAAACTTAGGAGAAAGGGCGAGAGCGGGATTCGAACCCACACCCTCACGGACTCTCTGTATTGGCAGCTGAGCGTCTTAACCATTCTGCCACCTTCCTCCTGTTCAAAACAATAACAACCAAAAAACAACAAACAACAACAACAACAAACAAAAACAAAACAAACACACCCAACAACAACAACAACAAACAACAACAACATATCAGTCAATCTAATTCTTTAAAAAAAAAAAATTTTTTCAAGAGGACGTATTCAACCTTGGGGTCACTGATGTGGTTTACGTGACCCAAGACAGAGTCAGTTGATGTTTCTCTCCCTTTACGCACTGCCGCTGCCCTATCCCTCCTGTGTTCCCGTTCAGTTTCACGCTCCCTGCCTTTGTAGTGACGTCCTGTGTTACAGGCCGAGCAGGCGACTTGCACTGCCGCTGAGTCAGCGTTCGCTGATCGCTTCTTACTAACGCCCCGTGTCCCGGGTCCGGTTTTCGGGTCAGTTCACCTCTTTCCAGCCCTCAAGATTTGGCAGTCATGCTGCTGGTGTTCACCTTTCAAAGAATAGAATAGAATAGAAAAGAATGGAATATGTCTTTATTATCAAGTGTACCGGGGTCACAAGGCATATTGGGGGTGGGGGGTGGGGGTGGGGATAGTACATAACAAGATACGAATATAAATCGAAAATCATACACAAACACAGACACAGAAGAACTTAGGATACATACAAGTGCATACCAATATAAAATCTTGTGCATGCTCACACATGCACACACTGCTCTCTCTCACACACACACACACACACACACACACACACACACACACACGTTTGAACAGGAGCTGCATATTACATAATTATGGATGGGGCTGATGACTAGATCTTCAAGTAGATGGTTGTTGATTACACAATTCTTTTTATCATATTGGATTTTTTCGAGAGACACGGCACACAAGTGAACACAATACAATGGTGTCTTTCGTTTGCTGACACGGCGAAATCGGATATACACGTCCCAAGCATTATTTTGTGAAGGTGGGATATGTTTTGTGTGTTTGGTATCTGCGGGCATGACCTGTTGCTGCAAGAGTGTCACGAAGTTCACGATGTATTTGTTTCGGACAGACATTTTAGTGCAAATATCTGCCGGTGTATCACGATTAAATTTTTTTGGAGAAAATCTTGTTGATGGTGATGAAGTGTGTTGGAGGAAGAGGTCTTGGCCCCTTTTGATAATAATAATAATAATAACATCAATAAATAATGATTTATTATTATCATTATTATTTATT